>PVHP010001960.1:0-47621 GCA_004024765.1 Zapus hudsonius | reverse complement strand
CACACACACACACACACACACATCACTCTCTACTGCTCTGCAAAGTCTTTCTCATCCCAGGGGAGAAGGTGTGGGTGTGCCCCCCACCCTGCGACCCCACAAGCACAGCCACCCTTTGCTAAGAATGGCAGCATGTCTACCTCAGGCCCGTGGCCTGCAGCTGCTCTGGACTCCATCACCAACAGTCACATAATCAAAATAAGCGAACTGGTTCCTTCATGTCCCCAAACTCAGAAAATGTTCTGTCTCCTTGTGGTGTGGCATGATGAGCCGACAGAAAATAAATAAAAACGAATTCAACCCATTAGCGTTTGGAAGGCAAATGTTTCCTAGTGAAAATAAAGCCTGTGACTGCGTGTTGAGACAGATGTTCACACTTGCTACTCTTGTTAGAGTCCTTAAGAAAATAAATTCAAGATAAGAGAGGCCTGGGTACTGCCGGGACCGTGTGCTGCCTGCCTGCCTTCCAGGACTCAAATTCTCAACAGTTTCACCTCAACTTTCTTGGAAGAGTGAAAGAATTGGGGCAGATGGGATATTTTTAAAATCTGGGATTATCCTTGTTTCCATAGTCTTCTGTGTTCCACAGAAACCCGATTTCATATTCTATTGGCGAGCATGGAAAAACCTGACCACACCTCTGACTCTGCCAGTGTGAACCTGTCTCTCCTGCTTGAGCTGAGGCTAAGCTAGAATCTGGGCTTCCCTGGGTAACTGGAGAGACACTCGTTGTCCTGGGATCTTTAATTCCAACTATCAAATGGAAGGAATAGACATATTTTAAATTAAATATCCTGGCAGAATGAAAGAGTCAGCCAGGATGCTTATGTAAATGAGACTCACTTTCTCTGTGACCCGTTTTGGAGAAAAAAAAAATGACTCTTCCTAGTATCATTATATTTATCTTTTTAAAAAGAATTCCAACCACCTAGGTAAATCTATGCTTTATAATTCGTTGATTCATATATTCTGTTTCTTAAATGTATGGTATTCCTGGCTAGGCCTGATGATACGGATCTGTTATCTTAGCTACTTGGAGATTGAGGTAGAAATACCACAAGTTCGAGGTTAGCCTGGGCTATAGAATGAGTTCAAGGCCCACCTGGGCATCCTGGGGGAGATCCTGTCTCAAAATTTCAACATGTTAATGAAAAAGAAGGGGGTGAAAGGATACAACCTGATCCGAGCTAGTGGTGAAGTGCTTGTCTACCAAGTGCAAGGTCCTGGGTTCAATCCTCCATACATCCCGATGAGGGGCTGTTGGGTAAAGATCTTGTAGCGCCAGCATGAGGACTCCATGTGCATGCTGGTCAGGCCTGGGAAAGTGGAGACGGGATCTCCCATGCAAGCTGGCTAGCTCGAAAGGTCGAAACAGTGAGCCCTGGGTTCAAGTGAGAGACTCTGCCCCAGAAATAAAATGGAACAGTTGGATGACTCTGAACTTACAGGGGTGCCCACACACGTGAATATGGGTACACACATGACCACCACACACTCCAGAAAATGTATGATATTCTGGACAATTTATACTCCATGTTCCCATGCATGATTTTATTTGAGATGAAAACTCTTCTATGCTTAGTTATTATCTTTTCTTATTCAACTGCTCAACACTTTTAACTATATTTTAATGACTTTAATACTGCTATTTTTATGCTTCTGTCATTTATAGAAACACACCAGGGAGGGAACTCTGAATTAATAATTGTCTTCTCACATCTTTTTTTCTTAGAAAGAGACCTTATAATCAATTACTAATTGCACCAGCATGGGGCTTATTAGCAGGTTAAAACTTCGTGTAGTCAAATTGTTAAGGAGGCCAAATGAATTTCATGTGCAAATCTGAGGTTTACCGAGAAAAAAAAAAAGCATGCTTATGTAATCATGCCAGGAAGGGATTGGATGTTTTCTATATCTAGGATGCAGGATAAACATGAAAGCAGACCCCTTCTCATTCAGCTGGTTTGTGTTAATAAACTTCCATCCATCCTAAGTCGTGGGGGAAGCTGGCCAGACGCTAGCGAGCCACCCGCCTTGTGGTCCAGGGCGCTCCTGGGGAGCTGCAGCCTGGCTAATTTCACTTCCACAGTAGCTTGATATAATTAAAGACTCAGTAGGGTGTGTTTTTAACGCTATTAAGTCATTAAGAGTTTTTAGGGGACCCAGAATGTTCCTTCAGTGCAGTAAAGAGGGAACACTCATTCTCTCCACACAAAGACTGCGAGGAGCTGAAGTTTGCAAAGTTAAAGCGCCCAGCGAAGAAACGCGCCTCTGACATAGTTATGGGAATCAATGAAGAATTCAGAGCTCTCTTTGCCGCCCTCCTGGTAGAAGCGAAGGCCCCTGGCAGAGTCAGCAAGGCTACTGCAAACCGAAGTCATAAATTCACTGTGTCAGAATTGCATTTTAAAAGTTGTTCTTATTTTTTTTCTTTTGCTGCTGAAGTCTGTTTCTGAATACAATTTACTTCATTCCTGAGAACAATAAAGCCTCAATAAAGAGTATTACCCACCCTTCTGGTTTAAAATAACATGTATATACTGCCCCACAAATCTTTCCACGGCTCAGTCCTGTGAGCAGAATAGGCTGAAGGACTCAAAAGATTATGATGGCACCAGGATGCACTTCTGTGCATTGAATGCATCAGAATGTTCTGGAAGGACCCACTTTCTTGACACTGGGCTGGGTTCCAGGTCCATTTTGGTTCAAAACCTGTGATGAGGATGATTTCTGTTCTGCAGAGCTGGAATGAATGTCCTTGGCACTTCCATTTCCAGTGGGGTGGGCTCTCCTTGAAGCTTTCCACAACCCCTCTGGTGCTGGGAAGAGAGAGAGAGAGAGAGAGAGAGAGAGAGAGAGAGAGAGAGAGAGAGAGAGAGAGAGAGAGAGAGAGAGAGAGAGAGAGAGAGAGAGAGAGAGAGAGAGAGAATGATGATCTTCCAGGCTCAGAGGTAGTTTATTTAAGTTTGGTCTTATTATTTAAGTGCTATAGCAGTTAACAGTCAGAGTCGGAGAAAAATGTCATAAATCAAGACAATGGACTTTGAAGCCTTCCCTCCCTCTGCTCCATAACAAGGAGAGAGCCGGGCACCAAGAGAAAGGTATTGAGTTACTTCAAGGAATCCTTCATGAAATCCCATAGTCACCACCAACACTTCACTGGAGATGGTAATGGGAAGTGACAAGGGAGGCGGAGCACAGAAGGAGTCAGGGCCATGCTGGGTGGGGGTGGGGAAGTCACAATATGCCTAATGCTGGAGACCCTAAATGACTCGTTGGTCCAGATCTGGAGTGTTTCCGACACTTTCAAGGCGCCCAGGGGTTGGGGTGGGGGAAACAAACAAACAAAAATAAAATGATAAGAGAGTTAGTTACAAAACCATGATCAAAGCCTCCAGAAGCAAGAAGGCCCTGTGGGTTCAAGGTCAAGGAGGAGTGATATGACAGGGTCGCTGTCAGCAGAGAATTATTCAATGAGCCCAGGCATCTGCCCTGTGTGTGTGTGGGGGGGGCGCAGCTCAAACTTGGACTTAGCTTTGGCAAAACAAGCAAATTGCATCCCAGGAGTGTTTGACCTACAGCTAAGTACACCCTGAGTACACCAACCCACACAGGCTGTCACTAATAGGAGTGGCCTGAGTTAGCTGAAACCTCCATTGCTGACTTGATCCAATTAGCATATTGAAGTCCTTTGGGGACTCCAAGGTTCTAGTGACCAGAGGCAATGGAAAGTTCCATTCTGAGCTGGAAGTAAACCAGATGTGGAGTGTGCAGCTGCCTGTCAGTGTTGATCCTGGCTCACATGAGGATGGCCCCATGCAGATGTGTGGGCTAATCAAAGCCACTGGTCGTCTGTTCTAAACAGACCTGGTCCTAATGCTCAGCCCCATTCAAAGTGACCTGGTCCTTACACCAACCTAAGAATTGATCTTTGAGGGCCTGCTATGTATTGGGTACCCTACTAGATCTTAATGAACATGGGACAGTCTTTTTACAAGGCCACATCAAGATTTGG
Organism: Zapus hudsonius; assembly: GCA_004024765.1. Taxonomy (NCBI): domain Eukaryota; kingdom Metazoa; phylum Chordata; class Mammalia; order Rodentia; family Dipodidae; genus Zapus; species Zapus hudsonius. The sequence continues at coordinate 43,606 of PVHP010001960.1, read as the reverse complement.
CTTTGCAGCCAGGCCAAATGTGCCAACTGGTACAATGGTGGCCAGTCTGTTAGGGGGGAGTGCTTACAATACTGTCTTCCGGACACAAAGTGACCATGGTATTCATGACCTCACAGTGGCTGATGCTACCTTCACAAGACCTGCATAACAGGAGGGGGAAATGCAGGGGGGGGGGGAGATCCAAATAGAGGAGAGACGAGTTGGAAAGAAGGGATGCGGTGGAGGGGCTCAGGGAGAGGGAACAGAGAGAGTGGTGATAACGGTCTATTGTGGATTTGTTGGATCTGGCCTTGGCCTGCCTTTCCAACCAGATCTGGGGCCACATCAGGCCACTGTGCTGTCGTCACTCTTGTCTCAGGGCTGTGGTACTTGCTTTTCTCTTTGGACATCTCCCTGATTTGTTCTTTCCAGAACTTCCCTGGGTCTATCTTCGAGCAGGACATTTGACACATGACACTCATGACTTCCTTTCCTAGAGTGCTTTCTACCCAGCGACTGGAGACATAGTCACAGAGATTCTTTATTCTAACACTATTCGCCCAGATTTCTTTTTGACAGCCCTCGTCCCAATGTGTGATTATTGTATGTTGATTTGCCTAGGGTGGCACATGTAGGTGGCTTTCTCTGCTCCTCCATTTCCTGCTCTCTGTCTTTACCTCGCTGCCTCAGTTTCTTAGTCTGCAAGGTGAAATTGATCATGACAGGTGCCCTTTTATGTCAGTGTCCTTAAGTGGGTGTGTTTCTGGTAGTTTGGATGATCAACATATAGATGAGCAGGATAGTTCTCAGGAACATGGCAAAGACTTGAAGTCTTTGTGTGTGTGTGTGTGTGTGTGTGTGTGTGTGTGTGTGTGTGTGCATGTGTGTAAATATGTTTGTAGGAGTAAGGATGCATGTGTGTGTGTGTGTGAAGGCCAGAGTCGGGTGTCTCCTCCATTGCTCTCCACTTCCTTTACTGAGACAGTCTCTCACCTGAACCCAGAGCTCACCACTTTGGCTGTCTAGCTAGTTATCTGGTCCTGGGGACCTCTGTCTTCACCTCCCAGCACTAGGATTACAGGTGGGCTGCCACATGTACTTGGCATTCATGTGGGCATTGGGGATCTGAACTCAGCCCCAAGCTGTGTAGGAAACTCTTCATCCACTGAGCCATCTGTTGAGCCCCTAAAACTTGAATTCTTAAACTATGATGATTAAAGTAACTCCATCTTTTAATATCTTTAACTTAAGAAACATAACAGTGGACTCATTTATAACTGAACATATGAGATGTTTTTGCCTGCCTACAAAATGTGTAAACATAGCTCAAGAATTGAGAAGAGACAATTACAAACACCACGAGGTTTACATGATCCGTGATCCATATGTGAAAAATATTTGAACTCAGGTGATTTTATTAATCCTTTCAAAAACTGGCCATTTCTGGAATTTAATAATGTACTAGTTGAGGATAATGAGAGGAGACAGGTTAGTTAAGGCATCTAAACCACAGCAGGTGTTACAATACTAATGAACCATATCTTATCTCCCTCAATATTGAGGACTTGTAATGAGTAGCTTAAAATAGAAGACAGTAATTATTTTTTTAAAGGAAACCCCTGAATTCCTTTTTCTCAACCCTCCTGCTTAAAATCTATACTGGAATCTCTTTTAATAAACTCCAAATCTGCTTCATAAAATGTAAGAAGTTATTGACAGAAGATAATTATGAACAAGCGAAGGTGTGTGGCTGTCTTCCTGGGCTGGCTCTAGAGGCCCAGCTTGCAGAGATGGGGAGGAGAAGGGTGGTCGCCGTCGGCTGGGGAGGGCGGCAGAGGGGAGAGATGATGGGGAGCACAGAGTTGGGTGACATGAGTAGTTTGTCAGTAGGTGACTCTGATTAACACTATTGTATTAAATATTTTTAAAATGCTTGAAGGCGGGCAGGAGAGATGGCTCAGAGCTTAAGGTGCTAGACTACAAAGCCTAAGGATTCGGGTTCAATCCTCAGGACCCACATAAAGCCTGATGCACAAGGGGGCACATGTGTCTGGAGTTCATTTGCAGTGGCTGGAGGCCTTTTTCTTTTTCTCTCTCTCTCTCAAATAATAAATAAAATATTAAAAATGCTCAGAGGCAAGAGTTTTTAATGTTCTCATTACAAAGAAATGATAAATTCATGGGGTTATGGATATGCTAAACACCCTGATGAGATTATTATATGATGGATTATGTACTAAAAGATCAAACTGCACCCCATAAATATGTGCCATTGTTATGTGTCAAGACTAAAATTAGAAAAATCTATAAAAGACATATGTTTAGAGTATTTTCGAAAGGCAAATCTTCACTGAAAAGAGGTCATTTCGTTATGACTGAGCACTGCTTGATGTGGTTAACATGTGATCCTGCGGTGGCTGTGGTCTAGGGATGACACGTTGTATTTCAAGTGCTTTCACAAGGAATCGAAAATGTCCTTTGTTCTTTAGTGTGTGCATGGTAAGTAATCCATGCTGTGAGGCCCGCATGATGGATTTATTGTCATAGTATCAGATAATGAGCAGCGTCTAGCATTCTCTGTTAGTAACAATCTGATGGTCAGAGCCATGGGCAGTTGGGTCCTGTTGAACCAGAGTCTGCTTAATTGAGTTACCATATGCATCCAGGGCTCACATCCAATAAAACCTACAGGGGAACCTGAAAGGCCTGCTGGATCGAAGTCCATATTTAACTCACAAATTATTTTTTGTATATATGCATGTTTGTATATCTGTGAATACACATATGTGTAGGTGTGTGTGCGCATTTGTGAGCATGAATGAGGAAGCCAGAGGTCAATGTCATCAGGTATTTCAGTTAGTGTCCACCTTATTTTTTGAGCTAGGGTCTTGTATTGAACAGAGAATCCCATTAAGGGCATTTAGGTTCTTAAGATCCTTCTTCTGAACTTAACTAATCACTCTGATGATGTGAAAAGGAGAGGTGGACATTCCCAGTTGGTGTACTGGACAAACCTATTGCTGCCGAGACCAGATATACACTAGGTGGAGGTAGAATAATTAATTGTGAAGTAAATTAGTACTAGACTCATTGGACACATAAATATAGTGAAGCCCAGAAAGGTGACACAATGACACTCTTTAAGGTGGTGCTGGGTCTGGCTCCCAAATTCATGGTCTTAACCCATTACACTACACTGACCTTGAGCTTGGATGCCTAGTTTGGTCATGTGAAGAATTGGATAAAAAAATTGTTTGAGTGTTCTCAAAATATGATGACTGTGTATATGTATGTGTGTGTGTTTCACACCATATGTACATGAACATGTACATGTCTTTGTGTAGGACAGACTCTCACTTGTTTTTTTTTTTTTTTTTGAGGTAGGCTCAGCAGTTAAGGTACTTGCCTGCAAAGCCTAAGGAGCCAGGTTCAGTTCCCCAGTACCCATGTAAAGCCAGATGGACAAAGTGGTGCGTGCCTCTGGAGTTCATTTCTAGTGGCAAGAGGTCCTAGGGTACACATTCTCTCTCTCCTTCTCCTTATAAATAAATAATAAATAAAATATTAAGATAGAGTTCATCTTTAGTCAAAAGTTGATATTTGCAAAAATAGAGAAATTGTAACTTGTACATTCTTTGCTCTCCTTAGGGCAAATATACAAATATAGATACTGTGACATGCATCTTTGTGTATTTATCATTATTAATCACATTTATTATGTCTAAAAGTATGAACATTATAACACAAAATCAGCCTGTCCATTATTAATGAGATTTAATTTTTAGCAAATATTAATCTACTCACTAAACTTTCATTAGAAACACTTGTTCTAATATTTAGATTTCATCCAACATATAATTTCAAATATAGATTCACATTCTTCAACTCATAAGATGCTGTAAAGTAGCTTTCCAATATTAAATCCAATATAGTTTAAATTTAAATTAATTAAAACTAAGTAATGCAGGTTGAATTATTCTTCTCCAAAACACTGTGACCAAAAAGATTTCAGATTTAAATTCTTTTTCAGAGTTTTGTTTTATTCTACTTTTTAGCTACCATTTTGCTATATCTCACGTGGTGGCCTTGAACATGCAGGAATCCCCCTGCCTCACACACCTGAGTGCTGGGATCACAGCTATATAGCAGCACACTGGGCAGGGATTCTTAAACACATTTTTATATTTTTATTTATTTATTTTTTAAGAGAGAGAGAGAGAGAGAGAGAGAGAGAGAGAGAGAGAGAGAGAGAGAGAGAGAGAGAATGGCATGCCAGGGCCCAAACTCCAGATGCATGTGCCACTTTGTGCATCTGACTTTATTTGGGTACTTGGCTTTGCAGGTAAGTCCTTTAACTGCTGATCTATCACTCTCACCCCAATATTTTAATTTTTTATGATACATAGTGAGATATCTTAGAGAGAGGACTTAAGGATCTCTGACTTTGTAGAATCCAATTTAAATTAGAACTTTTCCTCCTCCAGAAAATTCTGCAACCTTAGAACAGTTTATATTAATCCTCAAGAAAAATTATCTTTACAGTTAATTAAAGTTTCCCTACATAGTGAGGTGACTCTTTCCAGGTCTCCTTAGTTCTGAATTTCCAGTTGGGACCATTGTTCATATGCCCGAGAACAGAATCAACCCAGTACAGCTAAACAAAAATGTTTTCATATAGAATTTCCTTCAGTGCAGGCATATGATGAATTCTCTTAATTTTTTTTATTTTAGAAATACCTTTATTGTGCCTTCAGTTTTGATTTTTCATTTTTTATGTCTTTTATGGAGGTATAAATTATATACAATAACGTGCACCATCTTAAGTTTATAGTTTGATTCATCTTTATAAACGTCCATGTTTCATCACAACCCACGTGAAGATATAGAACATTTCCAGCATTCCAACAGGCTCTCTCTCTCTCTCTCTCTCTCTCTCTCTCTCTCTCTCTCTCTCTCTCTCTCTCTCTTTCTCCAAGTCAACCAGCTTCCCCAGAAGTAACCAAGCAACCTGACCTCTGGGTTGTTAGGACAGACTAGTGTTCGCCTATTTTTAAAAGTTTTGATATAAAGGGAGTTCTGTGTTAGGACCTGATTCATTTCTTCTTTTTACTGCTTAACCTTAGGTCTGTGAGCTCCATCGATGTTGTGAACGGCAGTAGTTCGTTTTCGTTGCTGTGTAGTATTTCATGATAGGACATGGCCATGATGTATTCTTGTGCTCAGAGTGACCATATGTGTGTCTGAAATGATGTGTGTCTGAAATGACATCTTTTTCTGTTCCGTTGGCTCCATTGGTCAATATCTGTTTTTGCATTGTTACATTCTATAGTAAGTCAGTAGCTTTATAGTAAGCCTTGGTCAATTGTTTATATTGATCACTGATACCACAAAAATAATCACTGGAACTTGTGTGTGTGTGTGTGTGTGTGTGTGTGTGTGTGTGTGTGTACATGTACGTGTACTCATGGGTGCATGGTTCACAGTGCATATGTGGAGGTCAGAGGGCAACCTTCAGAGGGTCTTTGCCTTCGTACCTCCTTTGTAGCAGGGTTTCTCTTGATCTCTTTCCTCTACTCTTAGTGCTGTACTAGCTGAACGTTTCCAGAAAATTCTCCTGTCTCCGCCCCTCATCTCGTCATCTGAGTGCTGGGATTACAGAAGCCCCCCATGGTTTCTGGCTTTTTACATCATCTGAGGTTAGAACTGGGGTACTCAGGCTTGAGCAGTGAGCACTGTCTCCAGGGGGCCATCTCCCTGGCCCTCTCTAGGAAACTTTGTGTAGTTTCACTGTATATTTTAGCATATTGTCTACTGAATATATGTTGGCGTGTTCACTGTATATAAGTGGACATAAACATATAACATCTCTGTTGTATATATAGCCATCATTTTATGCTACACAAGAAGTTCCATATTCCATTTTTCTCCTGGCTTCCCTGATATTGCAAGAAGCCAGCTGCCTTTCTTGCTTTTATTCTCATTAACCCCCCCCCCAAAAAAAAAGATAGTGTCTTTTTTCTTCTATTTAAGATTTTTGTGTTCAGCTTTGGTTATAACCATTTTGCTATCATGACTATTGATGTTTATCCCATCCAAGTATTAACCAGCTTAACTTCCAAGATCAGACCTTGTTGATTTTTATTTGAAACTATCCTACTTGGGTTCATTGCATTTCTTTTTTTAAATTTATTTTTATTATTGTTGTTTTTTTTCAAGGTAGGGTCTCACTCTAGCGTAGGCTGACCTGGAAATCACTCTGAAGTCCCAAACTGGCCTTAAACTCACAGCTGTCCTTCTACATCAACCTCCCAAGTGCTGGGATTTAAGGCGTACACCACCATAGTCAGCTCTTTTTTTTTAATTATTAAAGAAAAGTTTATTTTTGTTTACGGTATCAAGGGGAAGCTTCCTGATGGCAGGGAACGCATGGCATAAGCAGAGGCTGGTATTTCCACAGCAGTGAAATCGGCAGCAAGAGAGTGAACTGAACTCATACTGGCAAGTTAGGGGCTCAAAAACTTCAAGGCCCACCAGCAGCACACCTCCTTCAGCAAGGCTCCACTTCCCAGTCATAACATTTCTTGAATCTGTGGCTTGGTACTTGTTGTAGTCAACACCACTGGGATGAATCTCCAAACCAGGCACAGTTTTGGGAGGAAAGTATTTATTGAAGTAACAGATCCAGGGGAAGTTCCAGGATGGTGAAAGAGGCTGGTCCCCTTTCACAGGTCCAAGCAGAGAGAGAAACCCATCACCAGCACCTCAAGCAAGCAAGCACACTCAATACTCTCGCAAATAGCAGGACTCCAGGCTTGAGCTCAGACTGCTCTTTGCATATGTATAGCTGGAATTCCAGATCCACCCCAGGAATACCTTAGGGCTGGACCCTAGGATCCAGTCAAGGTGATACACCCTCCAGCCAGGCAACTGGAGAAAAACTTTAATAAACTTTTGAATCTATTGGGGGACATCTATTCAAACTACATCAGTACTATTTTTCAGGTTTGGAGAATGCTTGGCTATTCAGCTCTTCAAATACTGCTTCTGCCCTTTCCTTTCTCCTTTCCTGGGAAACGAATATTTTAGACAAAAAAAAAATGCCCTATTTGCATGTCATGTTGCTTTCTGTCCCTTAAAACCCTGTTTTTCAGCATTCTTCAGTTTTATCCATCTTCTATTTATCTCCCAGTATTTTCATTCTCTTTTCAGTAGTATTTGCTCTTCTCTTAAAGCTGTTTATTGAGGTCTTACCTTTCATTATTTATTTTATTTTTCTAGAATTTCTATTTTAAAAAGTATATATTCTAGTTATTTTTCATGAACATACTAATTGCAATCGTTTTAAAGTCAGTGTCTGATGATGCAACCATCAAGCACAGAAATAATTGTGTGCTTTTTATGTATGTGTTTTGTCTTGGTTCTGTTTCTTGGTGTGATTAAGATTTTAAAATGATGCTTCAGTGCATGCCAGGTATTTCTGGATGGATTTTCCTTCAAGGGAGAGATATCTTATCATCAGGCAAGCAGCAGAGGGACAGAATGCTACAGTCCCATCAGGAGCTAACCCTGCTCTGGCCTCCCATCTTCTGAGGGTCTTCAATGAATGCATAAAGTGTTTCCTAGAGTCCCTACTTTTTGGTTAGCTGAGAACTGTTTTTCCCTTTCCCATCACTTTCAAGTAGTAAGTGATTCTCTTACTCTTGCTTCTCTCTGTTTGGCTTCTTTGCTTCCTCTTCTTCCTCCTCTTCTTCTTCCTCCTCCTCCTCCTCCTCCTCCTCCTTTCTTCAGAAAGTAACTCTAAAGGAAATCACTGGATGTGAATTCACACCTCTGCACCTTGATGCCATTTTTTAAGATGGGTCCTCCACATCTCAGGCTAGCTGTGAACCTTCAGTCCTCAAGTCTCAGCCTCCTGAATGCTGAGATCTCAGTAGGCACTACCACATCCAGCTCCCTGGCTGTCATCATAAACCAAACCTTCAGATTCTAGCTCTTCAGCTGTGAGCTTGCTGCCTTCTTCACCTCTAAGCAAACTTCTTGCCTTATGTTATGTTCCCAACAAGCAAACTACTCCAAGGAGAAAAGCCCTGGAAACATTTGGGCTCTCCTCATGGGATTTCCTTTCACTCTGGGCTGTGTCCTCTCAGGTCCTGGTTGCCATGGTGTCTTAGAAGCCTTTAAATAGGCACTTTCAGGTTTTATTTAACTTTCCCAGCAAACACTCTCCATGACATCAACCCCAAACTATTTATCAGATTTGGGAGTTTTAGCCACCTACCTTTAAATTTTACTAACACATACACACACACACACACACATATAATATTATATTATATACTAATATACCATATATTAACATAGATTATATATATAAACATTTATCTTTCAGACAACCCAAAGAAAAAGATACAAGGTAACATTTAATGAAATAGGACAGCCTATGATTCCGTCTATATTTTCTCTCTATCTGTTGTAACCTCAATACCTTCTGGATGTCTTTATGTCAAGCTACCTGCATACTGCTTTGACCTTGGTTTTGCTTATGCTAAGAATGAAAAGTGAAGATTAAACCACGACCTACATGTTTGTTTGGGTGAAAGACCCTCAGCGTCTGGGAATGCTGATGTTGCTGTGATGAATGAGGTCACTGGCTGCTCCCTGGGATAGCACTGCGGCTGAAGAATTGTCCCCATCTCAGTGATGCCCGATGCAAGCGTGCTGCAGCAGAGACCCTGGTGTCAACTACAGGCTGATCCTAAAGTCAGCATCCTCCTCCTGTCTGTAGTGACCCGGGAGGTTGACAGCTGTCAGTCACTCTGCAGTCATGAGAAAGAGAGCTAGCTCCATTTTAAGCTGATGACACTTTAAAAGCTGTCAAATAAGGCTGTGTCCATGCTGCCTTGGGAAATGTCTGCTTCAGACTTAGCTGTGGCTTTCTTCTTTGGTAAGTATGACTTACTAACCATGTGTGTTCAGGTGCTCTGAGGGGTGTGAGGGATCCAAAATATTATCAGAGCCAAGAGATCAGCCAAGACTGAGCTCACCAGTCAAGTCTACTGCCAAGGATAAATTTACTGTAGGAGGGAAGGGCTAAGGATGGTTGCCATACACTCTAATATGTGGAGGAAGCCAGGATGGCTTCTTGGAGGAAGAGAACCCCATACTGACTAACATCAGCACTCAGTTGCACCTGGCCTCTGCTTCCAGGATGGAATAGCTCCTATCTCAGCATTTCCACTGGTCCTTTCTTCTGGCTTTGAACCTGCTCGGACCTCCTAGGCATTCTTGATTTGTTCCTGGCTAAGCTCATCTCCACTGCAAATGGATGTCACAGGATGGCATCACGGCTCTCTGTTCCCTTGCAGCAGAGATCTTTGCCTTCTAGAATGAATGCTCCCCTGCAAGCCTGTCCCCCTGGCTCACCCCAGCTTCTCCTTGGATCTTAGCCGCTGTCAGAGGATGAATGGGAAGGCAGGCCAAGCAGGGAGAGAACCAGGACACTGTTGCTCAGAGCTTTGAAGGGGTTTCAGTGAATTAGTGGCATTGAGAGAAAATTCTTTTTAATCATTTCCTCTCTTTTTCTTGTTGGCTCCATGAATTTTTCCAGAAAGCAATGGCCAGAACTTTATGGAAACCAAATGATATGTTACATGAGAGAAATGAAAGATAATTGATTCCGAATATTAATTCCTCTCCTCTCTGTAGTTTAGTGGAGAGGGTTCCCCCCACTGTCTTTGGAATCCAAGAGGGTTTTTATTAAAGACTGATGTTAATTTGTCGAGTCGTGTAGTCTCAAAATAGTTCTTTTTTGTTTGGTTGGTTTTGTCTGTGTGCATGTTTGTATGCATGTCTACATGCATGTGGGCATGCATGCATGCAATATGCAGCCAGGAACAAACCAGAGAGTGCTTTGGAGGTCCATGGGCTAACTACCCGGATTCAGACCACAGAATCAAAGCAGGAATGAGGAGCCAGTGGAAAGACCAGGCAAGGCCCACATGTTTGCATGTATATAAGGTATGTGTGTGTAGGCACATGTATGCACATGTGTGTGATGGCCAGAGGTCTTCCTCAGTTGCTCTCTACCTTTATTTTTCATTGATTTTTGGGAAGCAGAGCTCTCATTGATCCTGGACCTCATTCATTCAGCAAGCCAGCAAGCCTCAGGACCTCTGTCTTTGCCTTTCTCACACTGGTATTAGAGACAGGCATCACCACACCTGGTTTTCACATGGGTGCTGGGCATCCAAATTCAGTTTCTTACTGAGGCATCTACCCAGCCCCTCAAATCAGTTCTTATAAACATGCCGGCTGTAAAGGGAGAGTGACAAGCAGGTTCTAAGGCAGGCAGGGTCATCACTAAGGTAGAAAGCAGTGACTGGCAGGACTCCAACTTACAGGCCTCCTACCCCAAGATCTAACCCTTTACTGAGTTCAGTGAAGGGGTGCACATCATCCAGCTGAATTGGCTATTGGAAGTGAGCGGGGTTTTTGTGTGTGCTGGTCATAAGCTCTTTTGTACCTCACCAGTCAGAGAGTAGATGTCCTGTGGCCCTACCTTAGCGAGCTGTTACAATGAAGCTCGAGTCACAAAGGAGATTCCCAAACCCACCATCTCCTTACCTTTGAGTTCCCAGAGAGCCTTGAGGACATCGTGGGGAAAATAGCTCATGATCACTGGAAGGGGTGTATCCAAAGGCTGATGTTAGGGGGTGAACCCTGCTGGAATAATGTCTTCAGAGTGCGCATGACTCAGACTCTATTCCCCACCTCAGAGAACACAGATGGCATCTAGACTTGGGATGCTCAAAGCTGTTATGTAAAGGGCTGCCTAGTAAATATTTCAACTGCCATAGTAATGCATGAATGAATGAATGTGGTTGGACTCAATAAAGATTCATTTTTAGCCGGGCGTGGTGGCGCACGCCTTTAATCCCAGCACTCGGGAGGCAGAGGTAGGAGGATCGCTATGAGTTCGAGGCCACCCTGAGACTACATAGTGAATTCCAGGTCAGCCTGGGCTAGAGTGAGACCCTACCTCAAAAAAAAATAACAAAAAATAAGATTCATTTTTGGATACTGATATTCACTTCGTATCATCTTCACTTATTCTTTGAAGTATTGTTTTAGGTTAAATGTTTCCAAGCACTTAAAAAATGTGAGTCATTCTTAGCTCAGATTTTACAAAGGAGGTGAAGGGTGGGCTTGGCCTATAGGCTGGCATTTGACCCCCTCCTTATGAGGACAGTGAACACTCAGAGGTCATGATAACTCTATATTCCACAAATCTTGAGCAACTAAAACAATAGATAAAAATCTAATAAAATAGAATGAAGATGGGTCTCCTTCATCTGGTATATCAATTACATTCTTGTTGCTAAAACAAAACACGTGACCCTTTCATGGAAGGAAAGAGTTTCTTTTGATTTCCTGCTTTTTTTTGGAGGGGTTGTCTATCATGGTGGGGAAAGCATGGCAGGAGCAGACAACTGGCACCCCAATTTCACATCAGCAGGGAGGGAGGAAGTAGAACATTAAAGAGCCCCGAGGAGGACTGGACTAGGACACCTCAAGGTCCCTCCCCCAATAACACACATCCTCCAGCCAGGCTCCACCTCCTTAAGGCTCCATAGCATCACCAACTGGGGACCAAGTGTGCAAACGTTTTACATTCAAACCACTCCACCACATCTGGTAACCAGCCATTGAACATCTGCTTCTTCCCATCACTGGACACAGCAAGAAGTCCTGGAGGCCAGGCCCTGCCCTCAGCAGCTGACATGGTTCTGTGCTCTGAAGGCAGTGAGTTATCACAACAGTGCAGTCTGGGCCTAAGAGCTAAATCCCCATTGCCTTCAAGACAAAGATAAAATTCTACTCTAAGGTTCACAAAACCAAAGCCACATTGGGTTTGGAGGTCTCTGTGGATTCAGTGAGAGCCTGTGGTGTGCTGTAGCTGAAGGAAAGGTGCTGTGTGCTTAAACTGTGTTAGTAGAAATAAGTATCGGAAGTCGGGGGTGTGATCTTTCATTTCTTCTCTGGGGTAGTCAGGCTTAATCTTCGTAACAACGTAATTTTTTATTACTTTGTGATATAAATGAGAGCAATGATTATCAGATATCATAGTAGCTGAAGATGCCTGTTGTAATTAAGGTAATAAACTACTTGCCTTGCAAGCATGAAGAGCTGAGTTCGATCCCTAGTATCCATGTAAGTGATTGGCACCATGACACATGTTTATAATCCCAGCTTGGGAAGCAAAGACAGGTGAATCCCTGGAATCCAGGGACTAGCCAGTCTATTCTAATTGGTGAGTTCTAGGCCAACGAGAGACCCTGTATCAAAGGTGGTGGATGGTGTTCCTGGGGCTGACACCCCAGCTGTCCTCCACACACATGTGTGCACTTCCCCACTACTATGAACACACACAGCAGACATTCACATGTTTTTAAAAAGCTAAGAAGAAATGAATTTGTGGGGATTTTAAAGTATCACAATAGGCCCTTAATAGTTTTGACAGCATGGCTGGATGAAGGAGGTCGGTCGAGGGCTGCATCCTCTGACCGAAATCTTGGGGCATTACTGGTAACAGAACATGGGACTGGATGGGTTCTGGGGCAATTTGGGCAAGTCTCATTTTGTGATGAGAACCTCTTAGATGTAGACTGTGGCCTGTATTGTCTGCTAATGAAATTATTTCTTATTTGGGAATTTTTTACTTCTATTGTGCAGAGGACAATGACACACCTAATTATGACCTCAAGTCATCCCCACACCATTCAAGAGTAATGCTTGCTGTCAGCTTGGTAGAACATACATGCCCCTATGTCTCAATCATTTCAAAATAAAGCCATTGACATACATATAATGTTTTACTCAGCAGAATGCTTTATTACCAAGGATCCATTTAGTCTTCAGCCAGCTTAAATAATAGGGTCATTCTCCTTTCTGTGTGGCTGTGGTGTTACTGGTCAATAAGTAAATAAAGCATCTCTTGTCCTGAAAGATCTGAGGTCCATTTTCCATCCACATCATCCAAAAGGACTGGTCTAAGGGAACTGACTGACAATCAGCCACACAAAAACTAAGCACGTTTAACAAAGTCCATGTGCACACCTTTGTTTACTTCAATATTTTGAAATCATGATATTGCCTTTCAGGGAATGGTGCTGTAACCATTTGTTATCACTTCTTTCATTCCCTCCCTTGCATTTTTTTATCCTTCACACACACACACACACACACACACACACACAATGCATCTTTTGTATTGCAGGAGGTGGCTCAACAGTTAAAGGTGCTTGCTTGCAAAGCCTACTGGCCAGAGTTCAATTCCCCAGTATGCACATAAAGTCAGATGCACAAAGCGGTGCAAGAAACCCTAGCACACCCATACTCATTCTCTCTCCTTCCTCAAATAAATAAATAAATAAATAAATAAATAAATAAATATTTTTAAAATGGATCTTTGAAGGCTGGAGAGATGGCTCAGCAGTTAAGGTGCTTGCCTGTAAAGCCAAACGAGCCAGGTTCACTTCCCCAGTGCCCACATAAAGCCAGATGTACAAAGCCAGGCACATGAAGCTGAAGTTCATTTGCAGCAGCTGAGGGCCCTGGTGTGCCCATTCTCTCTCTCTCTCTCTCTCTCTCTCTCTCTCTCTCTCTCTTGCTCCCAAATAAGTCAATAAAAATGCATCTTTCAGCTATGAGTATTTCATGTGAGATGAGATTTAACCACCACATAGCGATGTTTGGGTTCATGATGGACCACACCTATGACAGATGTCTATAAGCTTATAATGGAGCCAGAAAATTCCTAATTCCCAGAGACTTGTGGTCATTACAACATCATGGCCCAGTACTACTGGTGGCTCACAGGCTTGTGGTGGTGCTGATGTAAATAATTCTCCACTACTGGCAGTTGGATGGAGGTCTAATATGTTCAATTATGCATGGTGCACGGGATTTGACAATGACAGTGAAGGGTTTGGTGCGTTTTGATGCATTTCCCAGCACACATCCCTGCGATGATGTACTACTCTGCTCTCTCCATTATTGTGCTGAGGATGGAAGCCAGGGCAAGTGCTGCATTCAGAAGCTCCATCGTCCATCCCTATGCTGCTGCTCTGTATTTTATATGCACATATGTGTGTGCATGTGTGTAATGTGGAGGCTTATGTCAGGCATCTTTTTTATAAAGCTCATTTTTATTTATTTTATTAAAGCAGGGTCTCTCATGGCTCCCCAGTTCAGCTAACCTAGCTAGCAGGTTTGCCCTGGGGACCCCTTCTCCATTCCCGGCTCACTGGGATTCCAGGTGGACCACGGTGTCTACCTGGCTTTTATATGGGTGCTGGGGATCTGACTTCCGTTCCTCACCCATGTGCAGCCGGGCCCTCTCTCAGTGGTGAAAGATTAGGGTGGCCTCCATGGGGTGGTTAAAAGCTTCGGGACTTTGCTACTCCAAATAAAGATGATAATTAATATGCCTTATAATGGAAAATTGCTTCCTCTGTCTTATAGAAAACATGAATAAGAGGTTTTTATTTTTATTTATGTATAACAGAGACACTAACTAAAATCTCCCAGTATGCATGATGTGCACATGCAACTTGGTAGAGAATTCCCATGTTCTCTAAGCCAGACTGCTGGCCAGGCACGTCTCCTCTGCTGGGACATCTACAGGGTCACTCCAGAGAGAGAGGCAATTTTACCTCCTGCGCCTTTAATGAAATCGCCTCTGAGCCCCCTTCCCTTCACTGGCATACTTCTCACAATGCATGTAAAAGGCCTGATGTAAGCATATTTTTATTTTAGATCAAGGCTGTATTTTGGTAATTGATGAGTTCCCAGCTCTTTCCATCTCAGGGAGGACCAGGAGCTTCTTGATTGGCTGCTCAAGGATCATCCTGCACTTGGTCCGTCATAGGGGAGACCACCCCAAAGGGAGCGGAGTGACTGGAGGTCCGACCTATGCCTTCCATGATGTCTTCCTTCTGGGCTTCATTCTGGCTTGTGCTTTTCAGAGTTCAAAGTCACTCTCTTCCAGGGCTGTGCAAGCTGGTGATAAA
The DNA here is from genome assembly GCA_004024765.1 of Zapus hudsonius. NCBI lineage: Eukaryota > Metazoa > Chordata > Mammalia > Rodentia > Dipodidae > Zapus > Zapus hudsonius. Next base: position 28,556 of record PVHP010001960.1, on the reverse strand, counting down.
TGACTGTCCGTTCGTCTGTCCCACTTTCTGCTTTCAGCAGGAAGCAGCTCTCATTCCTCAACTTAATTTGGCTAACAGGGCTTGGAGTCTCACTTTATGGGATTTCTTGTGAAGTCTGGGAGACATGACCGGGTTTCTTCACCTTCACAGTAGAGGGGTAAAGAAAGCAGGCAGGCTTTTAGAAGACACATCGCTTCCCTTCTCCTTCTCTGTTCTTTCCTTAATATTCAAAGTTATTTCCTGCGATTAAACAGCCATCCGCCTTCTTTTCTGTGTCTGTGGTGGACAATTCTGCGTAGACATAATAGGAGGAAATGGTATGTGTCTGTGGAAAAGAGCTGCTTAGCCGTAGAGCCTGCAGTCCTCAATGTGTAGTCTGGGAACAACAGTAAAATCTGTAATGTGGACACTTCAGTCTGTCGGGTCTTCTGATCCAGCCCACTATGGGGGCAGCTTGACAAACACAAGCCAGCAAATGGAATGTGCTGGGGTTCAGACTGGCACACTTGCATTGGTTTACACACACACACACACACACACACACACACACACACACACACACACACCATGTTGCACAAGAGTTCAGTTACTATTTCTGACAGATTGGGGGTATCTGATTTTGTTTTCTAATACCTGGGGAGGGTCTGTTCTTTCTCACTGTCCCCAAGAGTCTGTAAGGTCAACCTGGTCTGAGAATACAGCTCAGGAATCACCATAGGTGATTCTGCTCATGTACTTGGGAACTGGCCCCCTTGAAACTTTCTGCCAGAAAAACCTTCCCTTCTGGAAACTAAAATGATCTCTTTATTAAATTGCACTTCGTATCATTGTCTCCTTCCCTTCCTCTTTTTTTCCATCTCCCCTCCCCTGTCTCCTTCCCTTTTTCCCTGCCTCCCTTTCTTTGCTCATTTCTTTCCTCCTTTGAAAACCAGGAACATAGTAATAAAAAATCATTTCATCTCGAGAAAAATTCCATTCACCATAATGTATAGTTTTATGAATTCCATTTAAAAATTCTTATTCCTAAAATAATCAATTTCTTGTCATCAGTCATATTTGTTTTAGAAATGGCTTAAAACCTCCAAAAGCATATTGAAGAAAATATCCAAGTTCCCATTTGCCAAATGCTAAGGTCTTGCTATACTGTTTTCATCTGGCAATTTTAATTTGCAGGCTCTTTTTGCATAGTGGGAATTAATTGGCAATCCATTTTGAATTCTGTAATATTTGCTTAACAAAATATTATCTTTCTACATATTATCAAAGTAATTCATAAATGTAACTTTTTTTCCTATATATGAGCTAATCTTGTGATGGTAACCCCATTTCCCTCCTCCTGTCCCCAATTTTCTGGGGGCCCTCCTATGTAGGCTGGCTGAACCAGACAATAGGATAGGGGGTTCTGGATTGTATGAGAGGTCGACAGTGTGTGTGTGTGTGTGTGTGTGTGTTGTTATTGTTGCTGAGGGGGCAATGTCTCTGGATATTTTCCTCCACCATGGCTCCTACAATCTTTCTGCCTCCTCTTTCAACAGATCCCAGAATCATGGTGGGTGAGTTTTAGGTCTGCTTTACTGTTGAATTCTTAAGAGTCTGCTTTGGATTGTGTTGGGAATCCTCAGTGTCTGTCTCCATTATCCTTTCACAGGTTATTTGACTTGCTGTGGAGGTAGGTCTCTAACTCATCTAGCCATCCTCAAAGATTTCGTTTGGGCTCTGTATAATAAACTTGGGGAGGTTCATTTCCTGCTTGGATGCCTGGAAACATCTTTGATCCCGTTGGTGGGACTGGGTTGTCCATGGTTCTCGCTGCTTTCTGAACACTGCAAACAGAATCTCCAATGGAGAGTGAGATAAGTATAGGTTAAATAAGACAAACATTGTTAATTTGGCAAGATTCTAATGGGTGTAGACTCTCTGTAGATCACTGGTTAGTGGAGGTTTCCCTTTGGAGCCCATGTTCTTGGTCCCCATGATTTTAACATGGATCCCAGTTCCAGTTAAGGGTTCCTTGCCACTGAATGGATCTCTAAGCCAATTAGCAAGCCATCGATTACCCTCCTAGGTTTAGTGCCATTATTGCACAGATAAGCACTTCTTGGATTACTGGCCTTTTTGATTGCTGTGTACTATTCCACTCTATGCTGGCCTTGTTTACTAAGCCATTCCACTACTATTGGTTTTGTAGGGTGAATCCAATTATTTCTTCAGTCTGTAACTTAATATTTAAAAAATTACCTTGGGGACCGAGTCATTGTCAGCATTTTATCTATGCCTTTTTATAGGGCAGAAACTGTCACAGTTTTAGTGAGTATGCAGCTAGTCAATCCTTGAGGCTTTTCAGACCATGGAGTTATTTACCCAATACCTGTCTTGCAAATGACCACTGACAGTATTGAATATACAGATATAGCTGAGTTTCAATAAAACTTTATTGCCCTGCATACATGATATCCTGGGTTCAAAAAAATAACCAAGCAACAAAGGCCCCTTTATTTAATAAAGCAAGACTCGAATGATGGTTCAGCAACCCCTGTTTACAACTATGTGCTTTACTGGCCTTAAACTGAGTTTTGGAATCAGATAGATAATGGATTATAAATTAATTCCTTTATTCTCCCATGAAGTCCTTGGGCATGAATAGGCCCACATAGGCCCTGGGTAAGTCTTGGGCTGGGGTACTCTGCAGCTCTCCTAGCAGTGGATCAGGCTTCCTCCTCGTTGTAAAGCCCCAGGAAACCTCGAGCTGCCAGTTTGCCAGTTTAGCCCCATGTCTGCTCTGTTTACAAGGAAGGACTATGTCATGGTTTGATCCAGGCATCCCCCACAAACAAATGAATGTGTTCTGATTGATCAATTCTCAGCTGATAGCAGTTTGGGTTTTACAACATTGCTGGAGCTGTGTTGTTGGGGGTGGGCTTATGGGGTTATAAGCCAGCTCCCCCTTGCCTGTGTTTGGCACACCTTCCTGCCACTGTTTGCAGTGCTGTGGTGGAGGTGATATCCACCCTCTGCTCATGCCATCATTTTCCCTGCCAGGATGGCGTCTCCCCTTGAGTCCATACGTCAAATAAACCCATTCCTCCACAAGCTGCTTTGGCTTGGGTTCTCTCTGTGCAGCAATAGAGAAAGCTGACTGCAACAGACTGTAAAGGCCTTACCTGTGCCAGGCCATCGTAGTTTTAGCCTCAAGAGCAGACTCAAGGAAGGAAGCCAGGGACTTTGGGCAACTGCCTTCCCAGAGCCACTTCCTGCAGTTCTTAGAGGCAGAGTCCCCAAGCCCAGCTCTTCTGAAAGGCTAAAACAAGGGGCTCCAAGAGTTACTAAGCCTTAGATTTTCTGATCGTCTCCACCCCACTCCCCACATGTAGCTGTCCTGTAGTACACTTCAAAGGGAGACGGTCATTGTATGTTTCTAAGCAATGCCAAAAATGTACATGTGCACTTAATTGAGGGAGAATCCTCTCACTCAAGGAAGAATCTAAAAGCCCTCAGTGGTTAAGGTGCTTGACTGAAAAGCCTGATGATTCACGTTCGGTCCCCCAGAACCCACATGAAGCTAGATGCACTAAATGGTACATACATGTGGAGTTTGTTTGCAGTGGCAGAAGGCACTGTTGTGCCCATATTCTCTCTCTATACATCTCTCTCCTTTTCTCTCAAATAAAGAAATAATATTTTAAAAATAATATTTTAAAAAAGAAAATTCAGTAATAATGGGGTCCAGACATTTTACAAGAAGTGCAAGTAGTTATTAAAACCTCCTCAATTGGGCCAGACATGATGATGCATGTCTATAATCCCAACACTTGGAGGGTTGAGGCAAAGGAATCAGGAGTTCAATGCCATCCTCAGCTCCACAAGTTCAAGGCCAGCCTGGACCATATGTGACCCTGTCTCAGAAAATAAGCAAACAAATAAGCAACCCTTGACCCTAAAAACAACAACAAAACCCCAATCAGACAGCTTTCTTTAGGCTAGGCCTCCTATCCTGGGTGACCACACGCCCTACCAGACTAGCATGAAATTCCCTTAAGCCACAGAAGTATCTGGGAGCATTCGTTGCCAATCAACCAACGAGAATATGGAGCCAAGCGCCAAGCCAGACTTTCAGAATGTAACCTGAGAAGCCATATTTTCAGCCTTTATCAGCGTTGTGTCAAATTCTCTGGCTGTGAACTTCAACTTATTTATAATTTATTGCCCAAGAGGAGGAGTTAATTCAGGGGTTATTATATTTTGTCTTGAAGGTGATATTCGAGGGAGACGCCAACACCTGGCCCACCCACTCTAGGTTCGCCAAGGACAGATTTGCTTCTTAAACCAGACAAATGCCGGTAGGAAAATGCTAACTTAATAAAAGGGATGAAGATCAGATTTCCCGCTTTCTGGCTGCCTCCTGTCTGAAATCCTTTTGTGGACTTCTTGAAACGTCCAGTGATTGATGGGACCCTGCCCCTATAGATCTGAGGCCTTGATTAAGAAGAGAACCACAGTTCCAAACCCCAGGGGCAGCTGCTGCTGGAATGATCCAGAACACTTTCCACCATATTCTGCCTCATTGTGCCAACACCCCAAAGCCAGGCAGGCACCCCATGGTCCCAGTTAGCCATCAGACCCTCAGCTGTGCACATTTTGACACATGGAGTTCGAAGGATAGTCTTTGGGTGCTGGGCAAATGGCTCTATAGGTAAGAACACTTGCTACGGAACTGTTAAGGTCTGAGAGGGTCTTAGTCCATGGGAGTTCAGTCCCCATCACCCACATAAAAAGCTGGATGTAGCTGTGCCCACCTGTTACCCCAGTGGTCACTGCTCAGTGAGTTCTAGGTTTAGTCAAAGGCTCTGTCTCAGGGACATAAGGCAGGAGAGTTACAAAGGGGGCATCAGGTGTCCTCTGACCTCTGCATGTGTGGGCATGGGGCACATGCATCGATACAATGTGCATATATCACATGTGCACACATATCCACATACACACCACATACTATACACATGCCACAATAAAAAGAAAGAATATGGCATTTTCATTATTAAAGCAACAATGGAGATACCACCAGGGCATGTCCTACATGGGGAAAAATGTTCTCAGTTTCCAACCTGCCTAGGATTGCCAGCATGGGAGCCCTTCCTTAGACAGATTATACAACCAGAGAGACTTAACAAATGGACATTGTGGCACCATCACCTGGGAATGTAAGATGGGCACCATGCTATCAGTGGGCAGAGAAAGTAGACCACAACAACCTGAGACATAGGCAGGTAAGTTTTGCTAATGAGGAATGCGGTAATCTAATGCAAGGACTTGTAAACACAGCCCAAAGGTGTATATGGCCCACTGCTAGTTTATGTCAATAAAGTTTTATTGGAACATTGCCACCCCCTGTTTGTTTATATATTATCTGTGGCTGCTTTGGTTGCAATGACAGAGTTGGACATACAGAGACTATATGACCCTTAAGGTCAGGCAGATCTATTCTCTGGCTCTTTAGAGAAATTGTCAATTCCTGCTCAAGAGCATGGTTGCTGTCAGAGGAGATCCTCAACTGGCCTTGGCCTTGGGAGGACAGTGTGAAAGTATGCATGCCTCAAGCTGGGGACAGGACAGGGACCCAGAAAAGTGCTTTGTGCATCTGTTGCTTTCCATCCCTTTGAGTTCTGCCATCCGTGCGCTTCCACAGTCATGGTGGAGGGTTTGAGGCCCCAGGGTCACCTTCATAGCCCACCTCATCTGCTTCCTTCCTTGGGCAACAGGGTACTCCCCAGACTTTGTTTTTTTTTTTTTTTTTTTTTTTTGGATATCATGTCTGTCCCCTGGCTCCAGTCTGACTTGAGGGTGATTACATTCACCTGGACACAGTCCTCAGCTTGGTCTCTAGGCCCTGGGAGGAGCAGGTCACTTCGAAATCAAATTCTGTTTGATGCTCACAGATGTGTCCATGTAAATCTCAAGGGACCTGCCCGTTACTCCTCTTCCTCAGGGCCTCCCTGGTGACTGTCCCATTCAGAGCCCTCTGAGCAAAGAAGGTGCGTCCTTTGTCTTTAGCCTTCAAGGAGAAAGGTACCCAGCAGTCTGAACACAGGTTGCACTAGTACATGAGTTCATGCAGTTTCTTGGCCTAAACACCAACAAATCCTTGTCTCTCAGACCCAGGTCTTGACCTTCAGAATTTAGACCGAGTTATGGTTTTCTTATCTGCAAAGTGGAGATTTAAATTCCGATCTGGCTTATTCCACAAGACTTTCCAGGTGCTAACTTTGCTCTTAAAAAGCACGGGGGGGGGGGGGACATGAGTGACCTGCAGGGACTCTAGACAGATGTGTCTCATGGCAGCCATGAGGAAAGCTGGTGTGCAGGGTCACAGAGCAGGCTTGTCAGAGGGAGGAGTGGGCCAGGAGCCAGACGCTGCTTTGGGGGGGGCACAATCACTACTGAAGTATGTAGGCAATAGAGTTAAGCCCAGTTGGGCAGAACAGGTAACAGGTGCTCTTTGCTGCTTTTATTGTGTTGTTATGTGTGTAACAGTCTTCAGCCAGGACAGAATAAACACACATCCTGGTTATTGAATAACAAAGCAGAGGCCACACATCAAATCAGGGTGAAAAGACAAACAGGACAACCAATACTGTCCCTTGACAGGTGGCAAGCACCGAGAGGGGTGGAGTGGAGAGGGATTAAGATGAAAGACTGACAGGATTAAGGTGAGGGGTTTAGCTGCAATAAGGAACTTTCTGAAATTAAGGTCCAAGTTGCTGTGTGTTGAACCCCTCCTACCTCCCAACAGGTGGATTATCGAAGTCATGGCAGACCCAACTGTCCTATGGACAGATGGCATCCATATCTACTGGGTGGGGGAAGGTCCACATAGGAAAAAGACAGAGGCCCCTCCCAACCAGGGGATTATGAGTTAAAGGAGAACTGCTCTTAGTTGCAAGGTGTTGGGGGTAAATCAGGTGACCATGAGTAGAGCCCCGAGAGAAGGCAGCCACAATGAAATTTGCTTGTCACCTCCAGCCTTAGCCTTTTATGGGCCAGCTGACCACAGAGCAAGGGTCACTAGGCAGAGTATCAGGGGCTGGGGTGGATTTCCGTTGAAGAGTTGGCAGTGGGCTGATTACAAAACTGTTGTCTTGGTGTATTTTGTTTTGTTTTGTTTTTGAGGTAGGGTCTCACTCTAATCCAGGCTGACCTGGAACTCACTCTGTAGTCCCAGGATGGCCTGGAACTCACAGTGATCCTCCTACCTCTGCCTCCCGAGTGCTGGCATTAAAGGTGTGTGCCACCATGCCCAGCTTTGGTGCCCTCCCCCCCAAATGGTTTGGTTATTTTTTGTTTTGTAATTTGGATGATTTCAAAGACCAGTAGTCTTGTTACATCTCAACACACTCCAAAAAAAAAAAAAATGGACGAGACCAGAATAATGTGTCTTTCAAGGGTGGTTTCCAGTCCACAGACATGGCTCCTGTATTCACTTGCCCTTTGCCTTCCCATGTCTCTCAGATCTCCCTCGAACTCATTGCTCTCACTGTTGGAATTATTTTAGAATCGCTCTGGCGGACATACAAGCAACTTTAGGAGTTTGCTTTGAAATTTCATCTTCAATGTAGCCAGAAACAAGTTCCCTAGGCAGGGGACAGATGCATAGGGAGAAAAAGCAAGTTGCTCCCAGCATGGTCCTCCTTTCTGTTGGTCCCACTTTCTGCATCTCCTTCAAGCATTCCCTTTCTCATTCACCTCCCTCTTTGCAGGATAACTTCAACCTACATGTCAAAGGAAAATGGGGCTGGAGAGATGGCTCAGTGGTTAAAGACACTTGCTTGCAAAGCCTGGCAGCAGGGGTTCAATTACCCAGTACCCATGTAAAGCCATAGGCACAAAGTGGCACATGTGTCTGGAGTTTGCTCTCAGTGGCAAGAGGCCTTGGTGTGCTCATTCTCCTCTCTCTACCTCTCTCTCTCTCTCTGTTTCTGTTTGCAAACAAAATTATTATTATTATTTGTTTTTTTTTTTTGAGGTAGGTTTTCACTCTAGCTCAGGCTGACCTGGAATTCACTCTGTAGTCTCATGGAAATCCTCCTACCTCTGCCTCCCGAGTGCTGAGATTAAAGGAGTGCACCTTTAAATATTATTAAAATATTTTTTAAATTTAAAAATGTTACTTTAAAATATTATTATATTTTTTAAAAGGCTTAAAATATTATTTAAAGATAATATGTCTTAAAAAGGAAAATGGCAGCTTATTACTAATAGCTCTCTCCTGGTGCCCTGGCTGCCCAAAGCTGCCCACACAGTGTACAGAGCTCAGCTGCCTAGCATAGACTTTGACATACAGCATGAGCTCAGTGCAGTTCTAAGGATAAGGTACGAAGCCCTTGGGAAAGACCATCACTCAGAGAGTGGATCTCTTTTGTCACAATGATTTTGGGTCCCCAGTGATGTTGTATGGTGGTACTGGGGACTTGGGGATATTGGATGACCCTGATACAGTGTACTATTTCACCATGGAAACTAGACCCACAGTGTTCTAAATATTCATGGTATTGAATTTAGAATCAAACTTTACTGGTCAGACTTTACATTGCTGTAACTAAGTAACAGAAAAAGTAACCAAAGAGAGGAAAGACTGATGTTGGTTAATGGTTTTAGAAGGCTCAGTACATGGTTGACTTGATGGGAGTATGGAGAGGAGGCATCTGTATGGGAGGAGACAGGAAGCACAGTGAGAAAGGGACCAGGCCAAGCCTTCTAAGACATACTCCCAGTGACCTACTTCCTCCAGAAAGGCTCTAAATTTCTAGAAATTCCCAGAAAGCACTAGTAGTGAAGTATTCAACCACAAACCTTTGGGGTACATTTCATGTTCAAACCATAACAGCCTCTGGTTTCCAGAGGCTCATGGGCATCTCATAATTCAGAAGACATTTTAGTTCATGACCTCACAGTGGCTGACACTATCACAATGAAGACAACAAAACAAGAAAGACTAGCTGGAAAGAAAAAGATTTAGTGGAGAGAGGATTTGGGAAGAGGAAAATAGGGGGTCATAGGAGAGATGAAAAGGAGGGCCATGGGAGGGAATTATGCTTATGGTATATTATTTATATTTATGGAAGTTGTCAATAAAAAATTTAAATCAGGGCACACGCCTTTAATCCCAGCACTCAGTAGGCTCAGGTAGAAGGATCACTGTGAGTTTGAGGCCAGCCTCATTCAACGTAGTGAATTCCAGGTCAGCCTGGGCTAGAGTGAGACCCTACCTCGAGAAACCAACAAAAATAAATAAATAATAATAAAAAAGTTTAAGTCCAGAGTATCTACTGAGACTTATAGCAAACTTAAGCTGTGAATTCCTATGAACATCGGAACATAGGTTATATACCTCTAATATACAATGGCAGAGAGCAGATATTTCCATTCCAGAGGAAAGAATAGGAGGATATCAAGGACTGAACAAAAGGGTGACTGAAACGTAGCAGGGCAAACATTCAATCCTTTAGTTTCATGCCCAGCATGGAGGCACATGGCATCCCGATATGGGAAGCGCTGCCCTTATGTACTTGCCATTTCCAGCCCACATGGCCTCTCTCACAGGCTGGCACTGCTCATTGCTTGTGGCTTTCTTTGCCACATTGCATATTTCGTGGTCTCCATTGCGATTTAAACTTCACCTTGCAACTTTATGCATTGCCTTTTGTGGTGGTTAAGTTTGTTGTCAACTTGACCTTTTTAGTAATCTCGGATGGGTCTCTGAGGTTGTTTACAGAAAGGCAGCCCTTTCAGTAGGGGGCAGGATGTAAGGAAGTTCAGGGGAGCTAGAAACAAACATCCCTCCCTAGGAAGACAGTGCAGGAAGGAAATTACAGACTCAGGGAGCCAACAATTCTGGGAAAGGGTTGCAAAACCCTGCCCTAAAGCTATATAAAGGGGAAGGAAATCTCTGTCTCTCCCTGCTGCCTGCCTGCTGGTGCTTGACATACATTTATCTCTTCATCTACATTGAAACAAAGCTTCCTCAGCCTTCCAGTCTGGAGTGAAGACCAGCTGCTCCCCAGGAAGCCTTTAAAGCCTTCAGTGCTGGATTGGGACTGCTGAGGCATCCAGCCACATGGACTGAGTAGTTACAGGTTCCTTGACTCTCGGGCTTGCAGACTGCTATTGTGGGACTGCTGTGAGCTAATCCAATAAATTCCCCTTTTTACTACAATTTCTGTTCCTCTAGAGAACCCTGACTAAAACACCCTCAGGGTGGCTTGCAGAGACTCCAACCCTGTCACATCCTTGACCTCCCAGGCCTTCCTTTGAAATCTGGGTGATATCACATCCCCTGCATGTTATCTACCTGTAAAACCAACTTTGTGTGGACCGTGCTAATTGGGTTTTCTTGGACTTGCCTCTGGATGTCTGGGTAGGTGAGCACAGTGAAATGAATCCTAAGAAAACACACTCCTAGGCTGGCTGTTATGAGCAGAGTGCCCTAGCGGAATTCTTCTCTTAAGGGAAAGTTTGTCAGGTGAATCTGACCAATCACCCTTAAGGCTGTGATGTGTAGGCCCTTTCAATTCCCAAGATGCCCTTCAGGGATCTTTTCTACTTTCCTGATCCAAAGTACTTGACTTCTTTCTAATGGTGCTTTATATCTGCAAATTGAGCTCTGGTTATAGTTTACATTTCCAAAGATCCAAAATCCCTCCACCACAAACCAGTTCCAATGGTTAAAGAACCATATCAACAGGCTTAATCATAATAATAACCCCACTTTTTTGTTACCAATTATCTCTGTGACCAAATCCCTGTGAAAAGCAATGGAAAGGTTCATAGTTTCTCAGAGTTCTGTCCATGGTTGCTTGGCTCTTTGTGCTCAGGCAGAACATCATGGTGGTGAGAAATGGGAGGTCATCTCATGGTGGTCAGGAAATAGTAAGGGAAGGGACCAGGTACCAGGTATATCCTCTGTAACAACCTACTTCCCCTCACTAGGCCCCTACCTCCTCAAGTTTCCAGACTCTCAAAATAGTACCACCAGCTTGGGGGGTGGGGAGGTGAGCAGCCAGTACGTGGGCCTGTGGGGGCACACTTCATGTTTAAACCGTAAGTGGCACTGTAGTTCACAAATACATATAAAATACTCCATGTGTGGTTTTAATACATACTGGCATTTCAAGGAATGCAAACTAACGAAGATTCTGTGGGAGGATAGTATTTTGCCTTGTTCAGAATTCCCCGAAGAGCTGCTTACCATTTCTGAGATTCAGGTCATCTATAGTTTCACTGTCAATGGCATTTGAGTCTCCAAAATAACTTTCTGCATGAGTCCATATTTATAGCTGTACCATTCAAGTCAGCATGTACTTTCAAATACACCTACTCAGCTTTTATTTTAAAAATGTTAAATATGGAGCAACGGTGTCCACAGTTACTTCTCTTATATCCCAGTATAGCCATAATAATTATGTGTTAACCTGCCTTAAGAGTATATATACCCAGGACTGATAGATTGAAACACAGATGATCTTAGTATAAATGATATCACTTTCAATTTCTTCATATACTTAGGGCATTTTACTGATTTAGCTGGAATTGTGTGCATAGTTCTTATTAAACTATGAAATTCATTTCATGTTAATAAGGAGACGATAACATAGCACTTATGTCAAGAATACAGTTTGGGTGCAGCTGAGTCAGGAACCATCTGTTCTCTGAGCTTCATGGTTGTTTGGTTTTCCCAAGTCTGGCCTGGCTTTCAGCTGAACAACCTGGACGCTGACTTGGTTACTATCCGAGTGATTAGTATTTGAGTTAAGAACTCATGGGTAGCATTCACTTTGATTTAAAACGTTTAATATTCTTCCATGGTTAAAAATCAATCTTTTTCAGAAATATACTTTTCTCCATGTGTTATTTATCATGCTCCGTGCAGACAGCTGAATCCATCATCCTCTGGCATCGGGGAATGAGAAACCATCTCTGCCAGCCTGTTTGTGGATGGAACAGGAGCATGGGTCACCATGGTCTCTGCTGTGGCTTCTAAGGTGATGCTTGGGAGGTGCCATTGATCCACTGCTCCCCACCTGATCTGCGCATGTGTCCACAGTTCAGCACTGTGGGAACCAGGAGACGTCCCCTCTCCTCTGACAGCAGCGAGGATAATGGAGCCCTTGATCACTTGAAGAAGTCTGTAGATGCTCTCTTGCCAAAACCATCTCGTGAAAGGCACCTCTGCCCTGGAATGCACTGCTCCCTCAAGCCCTCTTAACACTGTTTGACCTTTGACTTTCACAGTTCTGTGGCCGAGTGCCACCACTTCTCACCCTTCTGTGCTGTGTGGAGTCCTGGTCTCCCATTACAGGCAGAAAGACAGGGCTGAACAGGAAAGGGAGGAGTGGGCAAAATCCCTATGTGTCATAAACACATCCTTAAGAGTAGCTTCGTGTTCTTAGGGTGGTGAACCTGCTTCTGACCTCTTACCAGCTTCCTTCTGTTTTCTGCTACAGAATTGGAACCTGAATCCACAGCTCTCCCACCTCCACGCCATCCACTTCTGCTGTGGTGAGTGAAGGAAGTCCTTCCTGGGGGTGCAGGGTCACATTGTATACATCCACTGTGCAGCTAGGACCTCTCTGTGTGCACTCAACATTTTTTTTCTTTTTTATTGTCCATAATGAGTTACATTATTTAGTGGGCAAACAATGAGTTGTTATCCCCAATTCCCTGATGCCCCCCCAATCCCCAATCAGCTTGATCCTGGTAAGAGATGAGCCACCACAGTCATATCGTGGAGGATCCATATGGAACCCTGTGGAGAATGACGGGATGAACAAGGGACCCACAGCCACAGCCATTCAATCCACATTTTTTGAGCGTCTCTCTGTGCTAAATCTTTCCCTATGCTCTAGGGGTACAGTGGTGAGCAAACCCTTCATCTCTTCTGCATCTTTCAAAAGCAAAGCAGTGAATGAAGTCATGAAAATGATGGCAAATGATATAAAGGAAAAAGAAGTGATGAAAGACAGTAAGTCTGCCTTACAGTGGGTGGTCTGGATAGGCCTCTCAGAGGTGACATTTGGACTGATAGAGATTGAAAAATATTCCAGACAGGCAAGAAACTGATGAGGACACTACAAACAGGGGCAGCATGTATAAAGGCTCAAGTGAGCAAGGCCTTGAGCTCTAAGGGAACCATTGAGCCCAAGAGTCAAGAGTGGTAGGGAGCTCAGAAATCTAGTCATAGACCATATCATGTAAACATTGGACAAGTTTTCATCTCATACTAATCTCTTCAGAAGGCAAATCCTGCTTCCTTCCCATTAATCGTGCAGCCTGTTAGTGTTGGGCTCCAGGAGGTGATGGTGTGTGATGTTTATAAGTCGGACAGAAATGAGAGTGCATGGCTGTTCCTCCTTGTTCAACCAGATCACCTGCTCTGGCAGGAGTCAGCAGCCATGGTGTGAAGATACCCAAGTAGCCCTAAAAGAAGTTTATATGGTGTCACCCTCCCACTGCCATGTGAGAGGGCCAGGTTGGAAGCAGAGCCTCCATCCCCAGTGAAGTTCCAGACAACAAACTGACTTCAACCTCACGAGTGAGCCTGCGCTCAATAGGGTTCTCTAGAGGAACAGAATGGATAAAATGACTCTGGATCACAAAAGGGACTCATGCGCCTGGCTTACTACGTTTATTAGATGAAACATTCCATGTTTCATCTTGGAAGAAATCCAGGAGTAAGTAAGGAGGCTCTTGGGATCATTGATTCAGTCCAGATCTTTCTGTCCCTATCCTGTCTGTCTTGGAGTATTGACTTTGCCCCCAGATTAACTTTTTTCTAATAAGGACCCGATGTCTGTCGTGACTCCAGGTGTCACATCCAGAGCAAAGTTTCTCACGCATCATGGACTTGCATCACACGCTGGTGACTCATTCAGGCTGGGCGCCATGGTGGCTTGGGGTAGGGTTGTGGAAGTGAGGTAGGGTGACAAAAGTAGATCTTAGAAAAGTTTTGTAGAATCCAAGCGAAGGAAAATAACCATGTGTGGCTTTTAGGTTTGCGCATGAGCAAAGAGGGGTATGAAAGCACTCCTTTTGCAGATGAGGCCTGGTGTGGTGGCACATGCCTTTAATCCCAGCACTTGGGAGGCAGAGGTAGGAGGATCGCTGTGAGTTCAAGGCCACCCTAAGACTACATAGTGAATTCCAGGTCACTGTGGGGAGGTAGCTTTGTGCATTGGGTAAGTTTTTTTTTTTCCCGGCAATAAGATGCACCCGGGTAGCACAATTTGCAAATTCTACCAACATACCACTCCCCAAGGGTACAGCACCTTGTCTTCACCGATGAATCAGTAGTGATGGGTGGAGGCTAGTTGGGAGGGCATTTTCAGCAAGAAAGGCTTTCCCATCAGCCACAAGGCTGTGCGATGTCCTATTCCCAGTAAGGTTTGCTTTAATTGTCATTGCTTGACTTTAATCAGTGCTGTAAACTGTAGCTTATTTTAGTAGCTCTGCTTGGATCATTTTGCAGCGGACATTTTCATGAACTCTTCTGGTGGGCAGATACATTGCCCTTAGGATGTCCATGAATAATAATGATACAAGACTTAGCCTACACAGTATCTTTTCTATTTTTAAAGATCTTTGCCGTGTTAATGGATGGACCCATAAATGTACGAAAGCTATGGGAAAGAAACATCTTCGTCACATTTTTATACCCTATATTATGTTGTGTGGTCTAGACCAAGGCTCTAACAATTTAGTTTGGTGAAAAGTACTGGGCGTCAGGCACTGTCCCAGGTGCTGAGTGTAGGTGATCAGTCAACGGTGTCAGTGTTGGATGAAGAAAAAGATTTATATCTGTTCATCAAGGAAGGGATAAAGGAGTCCTATGGTACCACTTCTTTCTAGAAATGATGGAAGAAATAACATTGGCCTGTGAGTCCTGAGATTTTATAGAGGAATGAACAGAGTGGAACCCTTTTTGGGTTTTACTGGGTAAAGTCCTGTTCTTGGGTATGGTTTCTACCAAGATGCATGACCTCTAAATAGATTTGATATTTGAGGTCCTAAAAAGAGTTCTGCAATCCTGAACATAAATAGCAGTGGCCTTGGACTTGCTTGGGTGGACAGGTCATGGTTAAGTTTGTAGAGCACTGAATACATCCTATTGGTCTTAAGCTTTTTCAATTTAACTTACTTTTTTCTGAAGTTATTTCCTACTGTAATGGGGCTTGGGGGGTTTAAAAAATGTTCTTAAACTTCAAAACCCGAGTTCATATCTGCTTTACTAAAAATTGAAATAAAACAAGACTGAAAAGGATCATTATCAAATCATTACATTTATTCAAAAGTCAGGAGGGGTGAGGGAGAGTCCATAGTCCAAGGAAGGGGGAATGGATGCACCCTCGTGGCCCGGGAGCCCATGTGTAATGTGAGAACGAGACATGAAAAGGGGTTTAGAGAGGAAAGTGACCTCCTGCCAGGCGAAGGGCAGGAGGGGATCTAGAGGCCCTGTGGGAGTGGGGGTGGAGGAAGGCTTACTCGGGCTGGAAGTTCAGGATAGATGCCCAGCCAACTAAGCGGGCTTGCCCACCTGGTAAGGAACTACATATAATCTTATCGTGATGGGCTTTACCCGCAGGCAAGTCTGAGAGAGAGCTGATTGGTCTGGGCTAGGGCCTGGCTCCAGAGTAGGGGGCGGGAGAGCTGATTGGATGGCTGGATCAGATGCTGAACTTTGGTGCTGCTGTAGCAGGCAGGCATGGTGTTCTCTGGGCCCTCCCCCTCATTCCCCACTCTTATATGAAATAAATGAGTTTGCTTGTATCGATACATTATTATTATTGGCGTGTGTGTGTGTGTGTGTGTGTGTGTGTGTGTGTGTGTGTGTGTGTGTATGTGATGTGCACATGCAAGCAGAGGCCAGAAGTGGGGAATGTTGGATAGCCTCCTTTTTCAGTCACTCCCCTATTTCCTTGAGACAGAGTCTCACTCAATCCAGAGCTGCAATTTTCACCATTTTGTCTTGTTTTGGATCAGCAATCCTTAGTGACTCTTTAATCTTATTTATTTATTTATTGACTCTTTAATCTCCACACCTGCAGGACTGGAGGAATTGAACTTGATCGTCTCAGGCCCTTTCAGATCCTCATGTTTGCATAGAAAGCACTGTTTTCCTCTGAGCCATTTCCTTAGCCACCCTGTTTTTATTTTAAGGACCAGTCTGTACTGAGCTCTCCAGAGCTTGGCATGGAACATGAACTTAGTACATACATATTTGTTGGCTGACTGGTTGAAATGTTCCTCTGTTACTTACATTTCCTTTTTGATTATTTAGCTCTCTTTCCCCTGGATTTTAGTAATCCTGAATGTTATGTAAGAAATTCTTATTTAGAATTTGATGCTTATAATGGACAATTTAAATTTATAACAGACTCTAAGATCTCTGCAAATCTTAAACTTCTCAGAAAGCCAACTTGCCAAGCTCAGATGAAGTAATCCACTAGATACCATTTGACCAAGATAGAAGGCAACTCCAAATTCAGGGAGAGCTTCCCTCCACCCATCCAGTTCCCAGCGGCAGAGGTCCGTGGTTCCTGAGGATAAATGACATCTCATTTCATGAAGGAGACTCAGCAGCTGCAGGAGGTTGCTTCATTCTGAGGCAGTGGCACAGCTCTGTGGCTCTGTGTGTGAGTTAAGAAGTGTCATAAAATTGTCAGTTGTGTATGTGGCTTGGAACCGAAGTTTGCTTCCAGTTCACACCCTCGGGAAATGCACAATGGACTTAGATGTGTGTGTTTTCAAGGAAAAAAAAAACCAACAGCCCCCAACAATATAATGTTAAGTAATAACATGTGCTGCTCTCCACCCACAAGAATGAGAACAGGCCCATGGCATTGGAACTGTTGGGTGGACGCAGTTGGAGGCAAGAACTGAGGACAGGATTTATGGCAGCGGAGTCCTGCTTGCTTTGCTCTTGAAGCTGTGTGAAATGAATCAGGAGCAAATGTGATCAAAATGAAGGAGATGCTTTTGTGTTTGAATATCTCGCAGACTGTTTGGCTCACTGGTTCTGCATTCAGCGGAAGACAGTGCTCACATTGTCTCTAAGGAAGCATCCAGTTTGTGCAGTATCTGCAATTGATGGGCTAGCCAGAATGCAAGGGTGATTTCCAATAGCTGGATTGTCAGAAAACTGGCAAAGTCAGAATGTGGTTTGGGGGTCTCATGGATTTTGCTCCCTGGAGAAACACCCTCTGGAGCAAGAGCCCGGGACAGAGAATTACCCTGGCTGTCTCTCAGGCAAGTTCAGTTGAGTTTTGAGGAGCTCAGAAAATTGTCAAAATGACTTTGGATGTGCTTAAAACTTTTTTGAACTGATTTTAGGCTTCCAGAAGAGTTGCAAGTATAGGACAGGGTTTTAGTACATTCCCCATGTACTTTCCCCTAAAGTTAGCATACTATATAACTAGAGCATTAGGCTTTCAACAAGACAGCAGGCGGTCATGTAAAACTGGAAGCCTTATCTCAGGGGCTGGGAGGATGGCTCAGTTAGAAACATGCTTGCCACATTGGCAGTTATCATGAGGACCTGAGTTTGGATCCCCACCCACCCACCCATGTAAAAAGCTGGGCCTGGTGGCACATGCCTGTCATCTCAGCACTGAAGGGTGGAGACAGGGGGATACCTGGGACTTGCTGGCCAACTGTCTAGCCAAATTGGTGAGCATCAGATTCAATAAGAGACCTTGTCTCAATAAATACAGTGGAGAGAGACTGAGGCAGACACTGGCCATGGACGACCTTCCACATGCACGCGCACGCGTGGGTCTCCATACGCCTGCACAGGCACATGCCGGTTTCACCAGTTTTCTCACTAAGGCTCAGGATTGAATATTGGATTTAGTTATTTCCCCTCAATCTGCCCAACTGTAATGGTTCCTCTGTTTTCATGAACTTGGCCCTTCCCCCTTCTTCCCTTCCTCTTTGCTTCCCTTCTTTCCTATCCTCCTTCTCTTCATCCCCCTCTCATTTCTTTTCTTTCTCTTTCTTCTTCTCCTTCCTTCCTTTCTCTCTCCCTACCCTTTTTCTTTCTTTCTCTTTTTTCCTTTCTCTCTCTTTCTTCTTTCTTTCTTTTCTTTCTTTCTAGAGGTTCCTTCTCACAGTCCCCCTACCTTAGTCTTACAAGTGCTGAAATTACAGATGTTGGCTATCATGCCTGGTGATCTTGACTTTTAAGATCACTGTTAAGCTACTTTATAGATGAGCTACTTTATAGATTCATGCAGAATTTGAGGGTTTCTCATGGCCATGATGAGGCAAGGCACATTAGACAGAAATGGTGATATGCGCCTCTCACAGGATTCCTGATGACATGTTTTGTTAGGCATGATGTTGACCTGATTGCATGGTTAATGTGGAGCCGGCCAATTTTCTCTGCTGGGAAGTCACTATCATTTATTTTTATTTTATAGTTAATATTGGGAGAGATACTTTGATACTAAGTAAATTCTATTTCTCTTTTAACTTTCCTTTAATAATTTTAGCACCTACAAGTGTCTTGAGTCTGCAAAAACTATTACTGTGGTGACTGCTATAATGCAATTTCACAGTTCCCTCTTTCTGTCTCCCTTTATCAGTTGAAATTCCACTATAAGGGAGACCAGTCTTTCCTCACTCATTATCATTATATTTATGAACCTCAGCTAGGCAGTATGAACTCGTGTCTACTTTACTCAATGAGCTATAATACAGTGCTATCATTATTTATTTTGTGTCTCCTATTGTTCTGTCCATTAGGAGCTCTGTGGCCAGCTCTCTTGTCCCGCCTACAGTAGCTCTTACCTTTTCCTGAGCCCTCCTGGGTTTTCTGCCACAATAAGATGTTCTCAGATTATCCTGTGCTCTCCTTGCCCTGGCCTATAGTTACTCGCATTTGAAAGTCATGAGCAACTATGAAGTACTCAGCCATCATTTTAGCCTTACATTTATACTCAGGAACCAGTAAAACCTAGGAGACTAGACGATCTATTGTTTGGAACCTAAAATCTGTTACAGAATATATATAAAAAAATAATGACTATGAGAACTTGAACCCACTTAAGAAGGTTTGGAGATATGCTTCACAACACAGATAGAGACAGCCCTCAGCATGGGGAGAGGGGAAGGACCATCTGAAGACCCCATGGTGGGTGAAGAGGAGGCTTCTCCATCACCTGTGAACTCTGTCCTCACCCAAGTCTCACTGTCTCATAGGGAACAAATATGACATGCCATACACAACTCGTAGGCTTACTCTGAGCATAAAATGAGCCTTGCTTGAAAATGCTTTCTAAACTGCGTAGCTATAAAGACATAAAATGTCAGCATTTACATTTTCTATAAACACTTACTCATCATAAGCATGAAGTTACAATGGGCCTGGGAGCTCATCCTATTTAACACCTGTGTTTTGCAGGAAGAGATACAGACACGTTACAAACATGTTACCTAACCTGCCTGCGGCTGCAGGGTGGCAAAGCAGACTGGCATCAAAGTCAGAGTCTAACTCCAAAGAGGGGCGTTCTATTCATGAACATGCAGGGTTTATGCAGTGTTTTCCTCACTATGTCTGGGAGCAGCTACCAAGATTAAAAAAAAAATACCTACATCTAAAATAGGATGCAGGTAGACTGGAGAGATGGGGCGTCGGCTTTGCTTTCCGAAACGTTGTTACACTAAACTTGTGTACGTTTCCCCACTGTACTTGAGAGAGTGGGGATTCTCATTTCTGTAAGAAAAGGCACCTAATAAGGTATCTCTGTTCTCAGAAAAGCACTCTCTGAACCTGGTTCTGGGAAGTGACTCCACTTCTTCTGCTGACAGGGACTCCTACACACTGTGAGAATGTCCCAGTGATGCCAGACATCTGGATATTTGGAAACTTGTAAGGGCTTGCCTTTCATGTCTTGTTTCTCTCCCAGATGTTTGAAATCATGAAGACTTTGTCTCCATGTCCAGAATATCCTGGAAAAAAAAGGTTTTATTTGTCAAAATCATTGGCATTCTCATAGCACCGAGATCTGGGCCTCCCCTCTCCTTCTCCAGGCAGGAATACTTGTTGGAAGAGACAAGGAATTTCAGGAATGTGTGTTTTGCAGTTTTTCCTGTTGTGGTTGGTAGT
Organism: Zapus hudsonius; assembly: GCA_004024765.1. Lineage (NCBI taxonomy): Eukaryota > Metazoa > Chordata > Mammalia > Rodentia > Dipodidae > Zapus > Zapus hudsonius. The sequence continues at coordinate 8,407 of PVHP010001960.1, read as the reverse complement.
GGTCACTTGCTGTGTTCAGAACTCCTTTCCATTGGCCAGTTGCCTTCTGAGTCCCTGTTGAGTTGGGCATTGAGGATGCCCAGCTGGCCCTCGAGATGCAGACATGCATAAATGACTAGGTCTTATGAACTTTGACCTTCCACCTCTGTCCCTAGGAATTGTGTATGATGGTTCCTAATGTTTACATTTCTGGACCTGGTTTCCTTTGAGCTGCTCACCAGGACTTCATAACCAATTAAGCCAACACATTCTTTCTTCGTGTGATGAGGTTTCTTGAAATTACACAAATCTTCACCAATACCACCTCCTTGTCCATTTTCTCTGAAATGTGGTACTGGATCTGTCCCATGGTCGGTGATGGACAAGTGCATATTGAATGAGAAAGAACATTGGAGAACAAATGAGTTATGTTTAAAAAAATTTTTTTCCAGTCTAAGTATGCAAGTTTGTAAGTTTCAACTTTCTGCTTCAATGGTCGTTTATCAAGTTCCTGGAGACAAGAAGGGGATGGAAAGGTCTATTTTTGAATTATCATTGGGCAAGGATATCACTCAAAGGAATAAAAATGAGACAGGAAAAGTATCTGAATAATTCACACACTGGATAATTAACCGGAATGGTTAGCATTACCAGAAATTCCTCTGCTCAGGGTCCCATTGTTCCGCCAATAACTACAATCTGTCTTGTTTCATTACATCAGATTTTTAATGAGAAAGGAAGGGGAATAAAAAAGACACTCATTTGCTAGAGCTTTCCTAGGTGGTAGACGCTAGGCTGGGCAGCCCAGTCATCTTCGTGGAACCACCATGTCCACGCTGAGGAGCACGCTGGGTCCCTTTCCATGGTTTGCCGTCACAAATTGAAGTTCTTAATTTCGAGGTACAGTCTTGCTCTAGTCCAGGCTGACCTGGAATTCACTATGGAAGTTTTTAATTTTGAGATAAGGGTCTCAAGGTTTGATTGTTCACATGGCCTTGAAAATTCTCTACCCAGTCCAGGGTGGTTTATATATTTCTCTTTATTAAATCCTCACTGGTTGGTGCCAGGGCATCACAGACTCCCCATGGTTCCAGAAGTGTGGTCATTCCATAGTACCTGGATTTGGGCTCAGGTCTGTCTGGCCCAAGAGCCCCAAGTTCTCTTTCCCTCCTCTGCTCCAAGCACCAGGCATAGGATGTATAACTCAGCAAACCTCTCAAGCCTTTAAATCTACTCATTGCGTTAGTAATTTTCCAGGCTTTAATATTTGTTGAATTACTCATTCAATAACAGATACACATTGAGTTCTTGCTCAGTCCCCATTTGAGGGTCTGAAGATATGGCAAGGAATAATGCTGGCAAGATACTGGTTTACACAGAGGTCACTGTCCTATTTGTGGGGAGAGGGATGAAGAGGAACAAAAAGTGTTGACCAACCGGATGGTTTAGGACATGATAATTACAGAGACAGAAATGTTATAGGTTGGACGAGCAGGAAATCCATTGCTAAGGAGTAGAGATGGCATCTAAGGGGAAATCAGCTCAGGTATCCTTCAGGCCCCAGGGCTGCAAATTAGGGTATATGCAACACAGATCCTCTCCCTAGCTCTTTGCAGTAGGTGCTGGCTAATCTACACTTTGCAGATGAGGACACTGAGGTATGAGAGGAAAAGAAAATTGCCCAGGTCCCAGTTGATGGGAGACTAAGAATATACTATTTCAGGAGCTAGCTCAAGTGATCATGCCACCCCGGCCTCCTTGGAGCAATACGCTGATGAAGAAATTTGTTTTAGATGGTGACAGCCTTGGAAGAAATGGATGCATGAATCTGAATTGATGAATATTCATGGACAATTTGCATCACTCTTTCCAGCTTCCCCTAGAACAATCTGTGTATCCCAGAAACCCATAAGTCCTAGCAGAAGTTTATAATCTGACTAAGGGATGGGGGTCTGTGGGAGGTAACATTGCTCCATCTCATCCAAGTTCATTTGCTCCTTATTTTGAATTTGAATTTGAGACCAGAATGGCCAATGTTATTCTAGTATTATTTTCACCCAGTTCTGGGAGCGGACAATGGTATCTCAGATAGAAGCTATTTCCATGGAAATTCACAGGCACAAAATAGAGAACACTGACCTCGGTTGCTGACAGGGTGACCATTTTTCTGCATCCCATCACGACCAAAATTCCATCTTCCTTCAGGTCTTGAAAGAAAGAAAACTTTGCATTCAATGCTTTGCCTGAAACCAATTGAGCTCAATTTTAAAACTGGTAATAATGATAATTATTATTACAGGTATTTAAATATAAGACACATTCTCTTAAATGGTGAATATTAGTCATCCCACAAGATAATGGGGTGACGTAAACTTTTGGCGTGCATGTGTGTTACAGCTGAATGAACTGAAATGTACATTTGTGTTTGCTTCCAACCAGGAATTTCAGGGCATTCTAGTTAAATATTGGGTCAGATCAATGCCTTTTTATTTTAGCTGGAAGGTTTATTAAATTGTATGAGTTCCCTTCTCAGTGCTGGGACAAATCACCCAACTAGAAGCAGGTAAGAAAGGTTTTATTTCAGCTTACAGTTTTGAGAGGAAGCTTCGTTGTGGCAGGAAGCTGGCTCACATGGTCACATATCAGCAGGGAACAGGCAGAAAGTGTGACCTTGCTATAAACACCCAGTGGGGCTGGACTAATGAAACTCAAGGTCCACCCCCAGTGACACACCTCCTCCAGTTAGGCTTCATCTCCCAAAGGCTCTACCAGCTGGGGACTAAGTATGAGACTTAGTCACAAAAATGTGAGGCTATGGACAATATTCTATATTGAAACCATCCCATAAGTAAAGCCTGAATAAAATGTAATTTTAAGGTAAGCTATAAAGATTTATACATATGGTAAAGCTGGAGTGAGTTTCTGTATATAAAAATACCTATTTTTGACAGTCTCAGCAAAGTCATTGTATTTGGTATTTTAGATCACAATGTTGGATAAATGACAGTAGTCCAAAGAAAAGTCATTTCTGACTTTTAATATAGTCAAAGTAACAAGAAGCTCTGAATGTTGTCTACTAGTCTATGCCAACCAGGAAGCAACTGATCTTTTCTGGCATTATTTTTGAGCAGGCATTAATTAAAATGCCTTTGTCTGCAAATATGAGGTCCAGTTTGGATTTTCTAAAGTCAGCAGGGTGTTTATGTCCGGATCAGTTCCCAATTTGATTATGTTTCACTGGAGTTGAGTCAGTGACTCACTAGGAATAATTGAACATTTCACCGGGTTGTACAGTGAATGGGATCCTCCTGACATTTTTACCCCTTCTTAGGTGTGTGGTGATGAGGTGTGCATGTGTAGAAGCCAAAAAAGTCACCTTATTGGTGATATTTCCTTTATAATCCCCCATCCTGTCATAAACATGATTATTATTAAAGTCTTTGCTTTGTATGGGGATGTCTGGTCGATGCTGAGAGGAGATTATGCAAAATGCACTTCTTAATGAAAGTACCTGTCCCTGTGGTCAGTGAGGCTTTGGCCAAGTCTCCTGTCCTGTCTCGTTTGACTACCCTCTCACTGTAAAGTTAGCTTTAGTATGTTCCTATAGAGTGAAATGTGGCCCCACTCTTCCATTGTTCTGTGTTGCTAATGTCATGACCTATTTGCAAACCTCCACTACCCACATGAACTGAATTTTGAGTCATTAGACCTCTTTAGGACACAATTCTATGCTCACACCAGCCATAACCCATGCAAGAAATGCCTAGTGCAGATTTTCACATGTGATATGAGGCTTCCTCTCAACTCCAGCGCTGACCCGTGACCTGGATCTCATCAACCAAAGGGAATCCAAGACGCATCCCTGGCTCTTCCCTGGGCAGTGGGCATGCACACAGGGCTCTGTACCCAGAGTCCGGGCAGAAAAAGGGAAGCTGTGTTGCGCTGGCTCAACCGTTTCACAGAGCAACGTGGCAGAAGCAATGAATTGGGTCAAAAATCATTTTCCTGCACAGGTCGTAAGTAGCTTTGTTTTGCTTCCCAGAGAAAACTAGGAAGATCTGCAATAAAAAAAATGAAGATTCTTCCTTTCATGAGCGTTTTTCAACACGCCTGCCCTCTAATTGCACAGGCCAGGGAAAGGCTGGCTCAGCAGCCTGGGTCCCAATCCCTGGTGCCCACAGGGCTTAGCATCTTGGTGAGACTTCTGGGTTCACAAACTGAGCCTGAGTTCCACCCACAGTGAATCTTTCCCACGGGTTCTGTTTTCTCCTTTTTTTTTCCTTGAGATAGCTTGGGTGTAGCCACATGGCATCAGACAAAGGTCACTGCCTCTTGCTGCCCCCCTGCCGATAGTGCCCACGTGCTTTCTTCTCCAAAGACAACACTTCGCTCCGATTAAATCACATTTCCTTTGTGTGGCAAGTTAATGTTCAGATGGGGACATGGCCGGGAGAGCCACGGATGGCTTTGTGTTTCTGTGGGAGCAGATGATGGCTTTCCTTTGCCATGCTTGGCAGGCAGCCTTTGGTGGGTGGAGGCTGTGTGAGCCTGTGTGTGTTTGGTAACTTGAGGAAAAGCTGAAGCAATCAGGTATCTGCCGGAGCATCTCTTAGTGACCCAGGCGCCCAGAGTGGCCATCTTGAATTGATTGCCCAGCTACAAAGTCAGCAGTGAGCCCCTGGCCAATCGTGCGTGCCAGCAGAGGGCTCCAAATGAGGTCATTGTTTTGACAGTTTCACAAAAGAACCCCAAACAGCCTTGAACAAACCCTCACACATGTTGGATCATCCGGAATAGTCGTGGGATGAAAAAATAAAGTTGGATCAAAACTTTGGGCAACTTTGGGAAGTGTGAAGCACAGAGGGTCTCTCACTGACTCCTCACATCTGTGGTGCCTGGGGCAGGCTGCAAAGGGTGGCCTCCTCCTCTCCTTCGCCTCCCGCCTCTCCTCTGCCCAGGGTGTTGGAACTGCATGGGTGGCAGTGATTATCTGATTAGGGAGAAGACAATTATTTCAAAGCTCAGTGATCGCAAGCCCCATTTAGAAGCGTCTTGGCAGTCTGGATGCTAGTTTTCTTGGAACTATCTGTGTCTCACCAATTCCAAGAGAGAGTGTGTAGAAAGTCATGTGACCCCAAAGAAACATTGAAAATTCATAGAATTAGACTGTCCCCTGGGACTCCCGGGGTTGAGAAATTGCTTGGGCATATGTCTTTCTGAGTTCTTTTTTTAAGGACAAACATTGTGACTTACTGTCCATAGTGGCTTGTCTGCCACCATTACCTGGGATGGGAATACTTGGGTCTTCAGTATGGATCTAACTTAACCCGAGTTCCTAAAGCGCAATCTAAACCAAGGGCATTTTCCTGTGCCTGGTTTTAGAGGTGTGTTCTCATCAGAGAGGTGGGAGACAGAGCTCCGGGTCAGAGGTTGGTCCTGTACTCTCAGGCTTTAGCTCTGGAAATTCATTAAACCTCCAGACTTGTGTTGCTATTTGTCTCCTAAGGCAGTTGTAGCAAAGAACCACACATGGGTTGGCTTAAAACCAGGGACATGGATTCTCTGTGGTCCAGAAGACTAGAAGTCTGATATTGGGGCATCAGCAGAATTAGGACCAGCTACCTTCCCTGCTTCTGTAGCTTGCTGGCACTTTGGGGGAGTCTCTAGGTTCATGATGCAATACCGTGAGTCTCTGCTTCTGTCCTCTAAGGGCTTCCCTATGTGTTTTTGGATCTAAATTTCTTCTTTTTAAAATAAGGCCAGTCACTGTAATGGGTCCCACTTCAACCTATTATGATCTCATCTTACTAATTACATCTGTAAAGACTATAAAATCACATCCACAGGTGCCACAGGTCAGGACTTGAACTATTCTCTTGGCGAGTGTGTGTGTGTGTGTGTGTGTGTGTGTGTGTGTGTGTGTGTGTGTAGGCCAGACGTTGATGTGAGAATGCTCCTTGGTGCTCTCCACCTTATTCTTTGAGATAGCGGCTTTCTAGACCACATTGATTCTGTTTATCTACTCATTGAGCCTCAGGGATCATCTCCCCAGCACAGGTTTTGTAGACATATGACACTACCCCTGGCATTTTGTTTTACATGGGTGTTGGGGATCCCAGCTCAGGTCTTCATGCTTGTTCAGCAAGTACTTTTACCCACTGAGCCATCTTCTCGGCTCTTTAAACACATCTGCTTTAAGAGACACAGGCCACTCACTCCCCACAGTTCCCAAGCCCAGTACTGGCCACCACTTGACTTCTGTGAGCCTCTGGCACACAATGAGCTCACCAGGCCCGAGTGTCTTCATCCATGGAATGAGAACATTGACTCAGGAGATCTCTGAGTGTGACACGGTCCGGTTGGTGGCATTGCGGAACATAAATTTAGGGTGGCCTTGTCTATGTGGGTAGAACTTTTTCCAGTAATTCATTCCCCCAACTGGGCTGTGTTGAAGAAGTGACTTTTACATTGGAAATCATTGAAGTACCGGGTCCTTGTATCCACATGTGGGCTCCAAGACAATCATGGCACATTTTATAAGCTGTCGCACAAATGGTTTTCATTTCTCTTCTTGGAACTGAGACTTCACGAAAAACTCCATGATCCTAGAGAGAGGGAGAGAGGTGACAGAGTGACTGCGGCACTCACAGGCATTCTGGGAATGGGATTTGGCTTCCCTGGCGATGTCCAGGGAGGAGGTTGGAACTGAAAGTTACTAAATGGAATAAGCCTGGCACTGTGGTCACTTGGGCTGTCCAGGCTGAAAAGCCGCTTTTCTACTCTGTGAAGTGTTTGGTGTGTCTTTGGTTTTTTTGTGAGCCCAGCCCTGTAGAGGGTTGAACTGTGTCCCTTAAGAAAACACATTCAAGTCCTGACCTGTGGTACCTGTGAATATGACTTTATTTTGGAACAGGTCTTTACAGATGGAACTGGAAACATGAGGTCATAATAGAATGGGGTGGGACCTCACACAGAGACTGGTACCCTGTTAAGAAGGGAGAAATTTTGATCCAGAAACACACAGGGAAAAAAGGCTTATAAAGGCAAAAGCAGAGATGGGAGTATGGTGTCCTAAGCCCTCGAAAGCCTGAGTATTTGCAGCCTGAGGACTGGGACGCCCTACCTTGTATCTCTTAAAATTATGTCATCTCATGAAGTCACTCTCCATGGCCACCCACCTCTCTCAGCAGTGCATGACTTAGCCTGGTACTTCATTTATTTTAGAAACTATTGCTTTGGGTACATATTAGCCAACATTCTCAGAAGGGCAAGATTGTCCTCAGGGAAGTAAAGTGGGTCTTAAAGAATGAAAAATCCCTTATTTCTTCAATGTATAAGGCACAGATGTACATTGAGGACATAAACATATGTCTACTTCAGTGCATTTGTGCTACTAGAGTTCAGTAGGGGTTTGGAGAGATTGTTTAGTTAGTAAAGTGCTTGTCTTGCAAACCTGAGAACCTGAGTTCTAAAGCTGAGTTCACTGGTGTACTTGTAATCCCAGAGCTGGAGGGCAAGGGTCCCCGAGGCTTGCTTGCCAGCCAGTGAGAGACCCTGTCTCAAAACAGGGGAATGCCACTCAAGGTGGTCTTCTGGCCTCATATGAACACACCTGTACCTGCACATACATGAACACACAATGCACACACACACACACACACACACAAAGTCAATAAAAGGGTAGCTAAACAAAAAAAAAACCCTGTATAAAGCTATAAAGATTTTTGTAGGAAGCAATAATGAACAAAGTTGGAAAACACAGTTCAAGGAATCAGACCGTGCTACAGAGCAGAAACTGGGCCTGTTACTGGTGTGTTTGTCTATACTGGGTGATCCAGTAAGCATACGGCAGAGTAAATGAACTTTTTAGACTGTTCTATAAGGAATTTATTCACTCATCATTATTTATGGAGTGTGTGAATGATTATCAGAGGTGGGGAGGTTTCCAGGGGTAGGTTTATCATGGTAGTAGCCAATCCTGATGGACAAGCCATGCATCCATTCTTCAGCTTAACATACCTAGTCACTCTCACATGGGTCTTCTGGAGCAACTCAAGTTAGAGCATCAACTCTTATTGAAGACCATTAACCTAAGAGGTTAACTCAGGAGAAGCACTCAAGTAGAGTTTTGGCGAAATAGTGTCATGAAAAGAAATGCTTAAAGACATGACTGTAGACTCCAATTAATTTTCTTTGGTGAAGTTGTAGGTGAGAATGAGGAGCTGAGGGACAGCATTCTGCTCAGAAGGGCTGTCAGTTTTAATTTTGTTTCCATGTCAATTATAGCATTGAATTACCTGTCGACTGCATGCTCACAGATTTTATGTCGATCATGCTTTGGGGTGGGAAGATGGGACTTTGTTGCTAGGGTACTTGTGTATTGTCACTGTCCCTGTGATAAAAAATCTCCTAGAAAAACAACTGAAAG
>PVHP010001959.1:0-97125 GCA_004024765.1 Zapus hudsonius | reverse complement strand
TGCCTGCCTGGAGGACTCACTGCCTTTTGCGAGCTGGTCAACGCTGGTGGCCTCCAATCCTACGGGTCCTGTGCTCTGAGGTGTCTGGATTCAGCGGGCAATCGCAGCTTGTGTCCACGCTCTGGATTCCTGCTGTATCCCCTGGCCCTTAATCCCAGAGAAGTGTGCGGCGTGTTTACTAGTCAGCCATCTTTTTCCCGCAATCCTCTATTTCTTTATTGAATTAACTCATAAACAAACAAGGAACATATTGGGAATTTAGTCAGAGAAGATTCAGAAGTGAATGTGAAGGAAGTAGACCGGGCAAGGAATGTGATTTGTGTTAGAGTTTTTAGAAAGAGTGAGGTAGACAAAGTATCTGGGAGGGAAACTTGGGATTCTGCTGGTTTCCAGAGATGGTAGATTTATCAAGCCATGGAAGGTTCGAGTTAATGAGGTATATAGAGAACTAGGGAAGAGATAAGGGGGAGGAGAGGTTGGAGTGAGAGGGAAAGCATATGAACCTGTGTAGGAAGAGTAGCGGAGAGTCATGGACTCGGGGGAGAAACAGAACACTCCTCAAACCCAACTGAGCAATATACAAACAAAAGCAAAACCATCATGAGATGTAAATGCAAGAGTAGAGGTGAAGAAAGGTAAAATGAGACAAAAACACTGAATGTGATATAGGATAAAAAAGAATGACATCAGTCACTATTGAGGGATTGATTTTGAATTTTCATGTAGCAAACAGCGCTGATTGAAGACACACCTACAGAAGCAGATTGGGAAGATCACTCCTACCTGGGTGGAGGTTAGGCCCATTGCTTTGTAGAGTTAATTGTCTGGTCCAGCTACACTGAGGTGAGGAGTTGGCTCCTTCCATGAGGAGGTCTTGACTCGTCTGGGCTCAGTGCTGTGTGAGGGAGGGGTGAGTTGGAGTACTTCACTAGCCTTCATCTCAGTGTGCCTGGTTGGGGAAGGGAAGTTATTTTTTTAACATTTTCCTTCTATTACATTCTGTCAAGTCTCCATCTCCCCTGTATTTCAATGCCATCACATTCCATTCTTCAAGGTCATGTTCTTTGCACAGTAGCTAGGGAATAATGTGTAAAGTTAGAAAAAAAGTCAGTGGGTAAAATACAACACCACAATCATACTTGTGGTTGTGAAGTGATGGCGCCCTTAAGGGGGATGAAAATCATTCATTACATTCTAAAATTGAAGGTAGTTCTAAAAGTAGAATAAAATTATAGTAGCTAATGTAGTAGACAGAAAGTAGAAAATCTTCCAAGTGAACAGGAGATATTTCTAAGAAAGTAGAAGAGCCCCAAAATTTATTTCCAAAGTTCTGAATTAGAAGTGACAGATATGGAAATTTGCAAAGGTTGCTCACAACACTCTTTCGGTAGAGTGGGCAGCCAACTGGGTCTGCCAGCAAAGAAAGGAAGTAGCTGCAATGACCAGAGGTGCTGACCTGTGTGGGCCATGCTGCTTGCTGATGTTTGACAGAACTGAGAGGAATACATATGTTACAGTGTGTTAGCATCAAGGGGAGCAGCTCTGGTCACGACAGGCAGAACTCTTCAAAGAGAGTCTGCTGTGTCTGCCCTCCCTCTCTCAGAGGGAAAAGGGCTTCCCGTGAGAGCCAGTTGCTAAGGTACTTTGGAAGAGGGACACGAAGCAGGCACTTTGTTGTAGTCTGTGGTGATGCATACAAGTAAGGGCAGGAGATTCTAAAATTACATCTAGAACTTAGTCCTAGTTTACAGCCTCTAAAGAGGTGGTGTGTGTGTGTGTGTGTGTGTGTGTGTGTGTGTGAAATTTTTTGGCAAGGATTGTTCACAAAACTTCATAGTAAAAGTCACACTACTGAAATATAGCTAAAAAACAGCTATTCAGTTTTGATATTCTGCACGAAGGGTCAGGCAACAGTCCCCAACATTCTCCTCACTCCATAATCAATCCAATGGCATCTATAAATGATAGCTTTGAATCTTGAAAGTACAAAAGATTTGCTGTATTAGATAATAATTATAGATATGATCTTACTCTAAATTATAAAGGATGTGATGTTTACTGTAGGAATGAGGCACTGGGAAAACCATGCAGTGCTGTAGTCTTCTTTGATATGTGACCCCAATGACAAGAATCTAGGAATTGGGATTTTTTGAGCACCCTAATTTTTTGAAGCAGAAACATAGAGTTGTAGCTGAATGAGAATAAGAACATTAGTTTTTTTTCTGATTTGAAGTCTTAAAAGCATAAGCTATGCCAAGAGACATTTTTATTGATTTTCTTATATTATTTTTGTCTCATGAATTCATAAACATCAGCATCCCAATTTAATTTAAAAAACATATTTGTGCTCTAATATTTGTCAGGGCATCTGCTTCTGGAAAAATGTGAATTATGACAATATGCCTGGGGTTCTGAGTTCTTGATCAACACTGCTACAGACTTTCCATGTGGGAAGAATTTCTAAATAATCTTCAAAGAATGAAAACATTAAAGTTTCTGATAATATAGATATGTTTCTGTTTCCATAGGAGATTGATTCCAGGAATCTCTCAAATAAAAAAAATCCATGAATGTGCAAATCTTTTACATGACATAATATAATATTTGCATGAATTTTATGCACATTGGCATGTATACCTTGTCATTCCAAGACCACTTACTTTAGCTAAAGCTACAAAATACTATGCAAATGGTTGTTATACTGTCTTATTTATGGAATAATGGCAAGGGGAAATAGTTTGTCCATTTGTGCAGGTGCACCTGTTAAAGGCCCGAAGACACCTTCAGTCTGCAAGTGGTTGACACTTTGAATACAGAACCTGTGATATGGAGAGCTGACTCTCAGGTTCTAACACAGAAAGATACAGACAGGTTTCCATGTACTTTTCTAGTTAAACTTTACATTTAAGTGGTAGTTTTCTTCTTATAACAATCATGGTACATATAGAATCCCCTGCTATTCACAGGAGTGGGTTTAATGGGGGCTAAGAAGTTGGGTCTGAAATTAACAGGCATTTCAGAGAATCTTACAATAAATTGGTGACGACTTCAAAGTATAAAGTCAGTCTCTGTGATTGGGTGAGGATGCATTGTGAAAATAGTGTTGCATATTTCAAGCTCCATGTCTTCAAAGAGGATACCACCATGTTGAGCGGACTGCTGTATATTAGACCCATATTAGAGGTCTTTACTGTCAAGTTCTAGATATACTGTCTTGGGTTGTGATTATCACAACAGTCCATTAAATTTATGATTTTACAAGGATATTTTAAAAATCAACGCTTAATTAAAAATGCACCTGAGCAGTAAACATGGCTACTATGTCATTCAAAGTGGTTTTAATAGGCAGCTGTGAAGTCTGAAACTTGATTTTGCATCTATGCAATGCTTACTTCAGTCTAGCTACTTGCTGAAAAATTTGTCATGTATTATTGCTTGTAATCCTTGTAGTCGTGCACTTAATAATCTTATATATCTTAGAGATACAGCATGGAAAGGTAAGGTAGCATGCCTAAGGCAACATGGATACAATTTGGAGCCCTGTCTTCGGAGTCTATGCATCTGGATGTAACCAAGGCTCTTCTCCTAGGTCCTTAGGAGGAGGGGAGGTAAAGCCATGATGACAAGGTTAAAGGTCTTGTAGAATGTCCAGGGAGTGCCAGAAAGCACAGAGCATGAAAACCTTCTGGAGGTCACACCTCTCGACTTCTATGAGAAGAGTATTGGCCATTGGAAAAGTTGTTTTCCAGGGAGAAAACATTCCAGAAACCTTTAAAACTTCAAATGATATCTACCCCATCTCTAATCTGTGTAAGAGTAATTAGAAGTTTATTCTTTCACAAGTGATTTGCCCTTCAGGGTTGTCTTAGTAAATATTTTGCTCTCTGTTAAGTGTTCCCTACTTAGAAATATAAATATGAGCTGATGTGTTCCCATGGGTCTTTGACTTCAAAAATGTTCATCTTCCTAAATTGTTCATACTAAATATGAATTATCTAGGAAATTATATAGTGAAAACTCGACTTTGACAGACAATATTTTTAGTATGAAGTAACTTGTGTGGTTTTAATTTTGTATCGCTGCTCATTTGCTGAATGTGTAAATATTCACCCATGCCCTGATTATTATATCCTGGGAGTGGAAGGTTTGCACGCCAAAGTAGGAAACTTAGTTGTTTTCAATCTTTCTAGGAATGATACCTTAGTAGTTTCTCTTGGCCTCTGATTTATGTTGGCTTGAAAAAAGGCATTTTGTTCTCAGGATTTACAAAATTGTTCTTGGTTTTAAATTTATCTTCTTCTTAAAGATTTGCTGATGATGTAGCTCATTATTGAACCATGAGATCTGTGAGCGGACACCATGCTTATCAATAGTTGTATCTCTGACAGGGTAATTGTCAATGTCTTTTCCTCTTTTATTTCTTAATGAATATTATGTAATGTCCTTTCTTTTTAATTAACACTAAATTGCAACTTTGTTCTTGTTTTTCTCTATGAACTTTCAGAAATTTTTCCAAATGTATACTTAACAATCCTGAAACACAACACCAAAACAAAATTCTGGTATTTGCCACAATGTTAGCATGGCCCCTTTGACAGGACCCAAATGAAAAAGTGACCTCAACAGGCAAAAGGTTTATTTCTGTTCCATCTTGAGGTCTGAGTCTGCTCTGTGTAACTGTACCAGTTTAGTTTGTGGTGGCCCACCAACTGCTAGAGTATTTGCAAGGCTGAACATGGGTCACAGCACCCAGCATGTCTTCAGTCCTGTTGTGGGAAGGTTGAAGAAAACACAGGGAAATCATTTGCTCAGAACTCACAAGTCACTGGTACTCAGAGCCTATTGACCAGGAGGACTGAGTCAGATGCTAGTGCTGAGCTGCAAAGGAAAATGGGAAATGTTGCTCAGTGGCCACTAACTCAGAGGTGGTTCAAGAGGAAATACAGCTACTGGAGAACAGAGAGCCGCCTGGGTGTCATGGTTTGACCCAGGTGTCCTCCACAAACAAATGAATGTGTTCTGATTGATTAATCCTCAACTGATGGCAGTTTGGGTTTTACAACCTCCCTGGAGCTGTGGCACACCTTCCTGCTGCTGTTTGCAGTGCTGTGGTGGAGGTGATGTCCACCCCTCTGCTCATGCCATCATTTTCCCTGCCAGGATGGAGTCTCCCCTGGTGTCTGTCTGTTAGCCAAATAAACCCTTTCCTCCACAAGCCACTTTTGCGCAGCAACAGGGAAAGCTGACTGCAACACTGGGCCACTGCAAGCTACTCAGCGTAGCTCAGGGAAGGAGGTACCAAGGTCTTTCTAATTTTAGTTCATGATAGCTCTACTTGCCAATTTTTTAATTAACTTACGATTCCTTTAGGCCCTTAGTATTTTTGGTGCTTTTCTGGTCATTCAGCTTATACACTGCTGGATAGGTATATTGTCTTGTGTTTGATGCCGTGTATGGCTGATTACTTAGTAGTTTGTGTCATGAAATCAGATGTATACATAATATACTTATATAGTATATATGCATGTGAAGAGATATATACCTATACAGGACAACACATATACACACATACATAAAAATATGAATGAGAGCTAGAGAGATGGCTCAGTAGTTCAATGTGCTTTCTGTACAAGCATGAAGGCCTGAGGGGGCCTGAGGCTGCCCGAGTTCAAATCTTCCACATAAAACAGCTGGGCAGGGTCAAGTGCACCTATAACTCCAATCCTATAAGGGAACGTAAAATCTTTGGAGCCCAGCATGCTCTGGAATCAGTAAAAGGATTCTGTAGATCAAAGACAAGACCAGGCAGGAGAGCAATGGAGAGGCGCACCTGCTGTTCCCCTCAGGACAATGATACAGTTGAGCACTCACTGTCATGGGCAATTGTATGGGATGTCAAAAGGGCACTGTGTGTGTGTGTGTGTGTGTGTGTGTGTGTGTGTGTGTGTGTGTGTGTGTATGAATGAATGAGGGCTTGGGTGATAGCTTCTGTGTTAAGTGCTTGCTGGGAGCATGGGAAAGTGGGTTTGAATCCCCAATACCCAAGTAAATATTCCCATCTTGGTAGTATGCACCTGTCACCCTCGCACTTAGGAAATGTGAAGAAGAGACTCTTTAGGGCGGCCTGGCTAGCTGGTCTAGCTGATTGGGTGAGATGTAGGTTCAGTGTGAGAACTTGGAGAGTGACTGTGAATGACGCCTGATGTTAACATCTGGCCTCCATGTGCACACACGCACATGTGGATCCACTCACAAGAGCACACGTTTTCACAGGCAGACACAAGATATGCCACAAGCACATTTATACAAAAATGTGTCTGGGATAGTTTTTCTGTGCTGTCCATCAAACAGTGTTCTCTCTCATCTCGCCTAGATTTATTTATTATATCCTAAATTTCAATTCTGCTGCTTCTACTTACTACTACAAATGGAGAGAAGAGGATGATGCAGGAGTTGTTGGTATCTGCAGACAGCTTCTCATGTCACTGTGCTGGATTTTCTTAATCTTTAAGCCTGTGACTAGGGCTCTTCCCTTTAGAGTGTGCATGTATGTTTGTGTGAGTATATGCTATTTCATGGTGGACCTAAACATTGTCTTTTAATTTTCGTTAAAATTCCATCATTTATTCTAGCATGTCTTAGTGGCTATTTCTTTATTCCTGGATTAGAATCAATACAGATTTTATGCATCATTACGTGTTATATATGGTGTATGAATTAAATATATATATATATATATATATATATATATATATATATATATATATATACATACATACAAAGCAGTAACTTATTGCTTCTCTAATATACTACTTTGGGTATATAATTGTTTTATTTTTTCATATAGTAAGAGCAAAACTGTCTGAATATAAAATAAGTGTTCTTATTGCATTGGGACTCCTAGATTTTTCCATGGGATTCCTTCGTGTTTTCCTGGGATTCCTGGATGTAATGCTGGGACTCCTAGATGGTTTCCTGGTATTAATAGATGATTTCCTGGAATTCCTTGATGTATTCCTGGGATTTATAGATGATTTCCTGGGATTCCTAGATGTATTCCTGGAATTCTTAGATGCTTTTCTTGGGTGGAGGATTGCTCAGAGAGGAAAATGGAGCTTAAATATAATGTGTTATAGCCACTGGTCATGAATATCAAATCAATTGACTGAATGTGTACAAGACATCCAAATGGACACAAGATCAAGAAAAGCTGTCAATCAGGAAAAGCCCAGATATTGTCACCTGGCAGTAAAGTATCATTCCCGGTCCAGTGAATCTAAACTGCACATGAAGATCCCATCCTTTATTGTTACTCAACTGTCCAGTTTTGAGTTAGAGGAAAAATAAACCATGGGGGCTTATGATGAATGGGAACACTGATGAATGAATCAATACTATCTCCTTCATTAATTGCTTATGTGTGAGACTTCATTCTGAGCACTTTACAGTGTATTAACTAAATCATAGAAAATGTAGGGTGAGATGTTAGTAGTTTTCTTTTTTTAGAGAAGTTGAAGCACAGAAAGGCTTACAGTATATCAAGTCTCACCATTTAAAGTGAAAAAGCTGCATTTTGAACCCAGACATTCTGGTTGTGAAGCCATCATGCTTAACCATCTTTACAAGGCTATAGTTTAGTCAGCTATTGCATGTAAGGTGTCAAAAATATGCATTTTATAACCATAGAAGAAGCATGGTCCATTGATACTTCCTGAGAAAGTTCTCGCATGTTCCACAAGCTCTCTGGATTGGCTTGTGTGTCCTCCTTTCATAACTGAACCTGCATTTCAGCAGCGCCTTCACCTTACATCCAGCTTCCTCTCTCAGTTCTGACGTTCTGGCGAATGAACTGTATTCTTGGGACTTTCTTGTCTCTGTAGAAGAGGCTGGTTCGGACTATCCCCCTTTTTCTATAGTTCAAGGACTCCTACAAAAGGAGGGTGTTTGGGAAATTTACTTTGAAGACCAACTCACTGACATGTAACAGATTCTGAAAGGCAATGTCTGGACAATTTGCTAGGATTTATTCCTGGTTCACTTGAAGGAATCCTATGGCTAAAATAAAACAAACTGAAGGAGAGACATCAGAAGTATAATGCCATATTCTATCAGGACATCAAGTACATTTTCAGTGAGTACTAGATTTCTGATGTGGAATATTGTGTCTCCCACCACATTCTCAAGGCAAAGTTTATATTTTGACAAATTGAGAAAGAACATACTTTTTTTTTTCTCTTTTCTCTTCGTTAGAATTGGGAGCTAGGTATTATCCAAAGCTGACATCAAGGAAGGTGTTATTCTACTACCCTGGTAAGCTTGAAACCTTCCACCAGGTTGTGTCTGGGCCATGCTTGTTCCGCAGCAGACTTCCTTTCATTGTCTGTTTGACAGAACTGGCTGAAGCATAGAGTCTGGGTCTCCAGCCATTGCATCTTCCATTAACCCACGCCCGACGAAAGACTGGCTCCGGGATCTTGTGATCTGAAACCAAAGTTTGCTGTCAGTAAAAAGGGGTGATGGGTTGTTTTATTTGAGAGAAGATAGCAAATATACATCAAAGTGGAAACTTACCTTCCATTTGGAGAGATATTTGTTAAGTTTAAAGAAGTGTTGTAAGAAAGAAGACATGCTTTGGACATTTTTTAGAATATCTTATTGGTTTGAAAGAGAGAGAATGGGTGCACCAGGGCCTCTTGCTGCTCCAAATAAACCCCAGATGAATGTGATACCTCATGGCTTTAGGTGGGTACTGGGGAATTGAACCTCTGGCCAGCAGGATTTGCAAGCAAATGGCTTTAATCACTGAGCGATCTCCCAATCCCTGTTTGAGCTTTTTATTGATCTTATGTGGCTTTAGTTACATTCCACTTTATGAAGTTTTGAAATATATAACAATGCTCATGAAAATAGCACAGGTGAGACAGTTGGGTCCAGGCACCAGTAAATACAGGTTTTGGCTTCATGTCTCTTATTAAAAACCAGTCTTTCTGGATCTTTGTCTCCTCATCTGTCAAACAAGGTCATCTTTCCAGGCTATGAACAGGAAGCTGAGGTTGGGTGCTGGGTTAGAGACTCTTGTAGCTGAATTGGCAGAAGAACACACAAAGCATTTGACCTTGCATCCATCTTTCCTTTGCTCCATGCTGCTGTTGGTGTTTGGGGAACAAGATTCTACCGACTCACTGTTGGTGGGGCTTGCCTTTCGGGCTGCTTTCCAGCCAGAGGGATGGGTTTATGCTGATTCATCGACACTTGCTTCCCTAGCCGCTGTCTCTTCCAGTTTCTACTGTACAAATGAGAAAATCTGCCAGTGTCACTGACAGACTTTATTCGTTCTTTGTAAACAGGCTAAAATGAGAAAAAGTAAATGGACCTCCAACACGTCATGTGTGTGAGTCAGGAAATTATGAAACATTATAGATCATATATATATATATATTTAAAATATTTTATTTATTCATTCTCAAGCAGAGAGAGAGAGAGAGAGAGAGAGAGAGAGAGAGAGAGAGAGAGAGAGAGAGAGAGAGAAAGAGAGAGAACCAGGGCCTCCACCACCCTGTGACTCTGGCCTATGTGGGCCCTGGGGAACCGAACCCGGGGCCCCAGGCACCAGAGGCAAGCGCCTCAACCGCTGAGCCATCTCTCCAGCCCTAGATCATATATTAGTTGTCTCTTGTGATACAGTTTCAATAACTGAAGTTGACCACCCGATATTTGTTTCAAATGCGGTTCCTGAAGTGTGTCATTTAAGCATCTTGATGCCCCCATAGTTTGGTAGCTGAGATTATCTCAGGTGAGAATGAGAAAGCACTGACAGACCAAATGACTCGCTTAAGGTCACATGCAGACAGTGGCCGCTTTGTGGTGTGAGCTGTGCTAATAACAGGTTTGCTGTCCCTCTGTTGGACTGATGTTTTTGACTGCTGGCTCAGAACTTGGTTTGTCTATCTTGCCCATCCCCCTCTGTGTGTGTATGCACACTCATGTGTATGTAGGTGGTGTGTGTACACATATGTATGCATGCATGTGGAGGCTGGAGGGCAACCTCAAGTGTCACTTAGGAACTTAATCCACACCCTTTGAGATGGGGACTATCACCATAAAGCTCACCAATTAGGCTCAACTGGTTAAAGAGCCAGGGATCTGTGTGCCTTCCCTTTCCTAATATTGGGACAAGAGGTGTTCAGTACCATGCCCGGCGTTTTGTGCAGGTTCTGAGGAATCACACTCGGGTCCTCATATTTGCTCAGCAAGTACTTCACCGACTGCTCCAGGCCCACTAATCACTTCTCAGCACTATTGCACTGAGGACTGGCTTGCTAAGCCATGGAACTTGGAGGATACACTCAAACCTTAACCATCACTGTCTTTTCCACCCCTGTGTGAATGGAGGGAATTGCGTTTGTATGTGTTGAAGAGCCAGAAACACTGGGATCTAAGTGCCAGTAAGATTACTGTTAGGAATGACCCACTGACCAGGAATGGCCACATTAGATTGCAGCATGAGTGGTGAGTAATCTTGTAATGAATTAGGAAACTGAGAGGTGGAGGGTTATCTGTTAGAATGGCCACTATTACTTATCCAAACTATTACTGTAAACAGTGCAAAGATGCTACTGCTTTAATCTTGGTTCAGAGTAAACAACTGAATTTTTATCACTGCCCAGCCTTTAAATTGGTAAACAGTTGCTTGAGTTTAGTAATACCTTTCTCTTTTTCAATAAATATATTTTCCCATGGCCTCAGCACAATGTGTACTCACTTCATATCCTTGGCTGGTTACTATGCCACACTATCTGCACCCCATGCTTTTCCACTCATGGCTGCTTATGTCCTTGTCTCAAAGTTGGTGAACCATTGCAGAATAATCTCAGGTGCTCTTTACAGTGGCTCAAACTTCTGACATCGAGCTTCAGAGTGCCTGCCAGCTTTCCTATAATCACAGCTGTATTTGTGCCAAATGGCATACAGGATGGGGGTCTTCCCATTGATGTTTATACTTTAAATACTCTTTCCTTTTGTCTGGGAGTCATTGTCTTTGTTGAACTAGAGTGATATGTGTAGACTCTGGACATTGGTGGATTTCTTTGTATACCAGTCCTTATTATTTCTTAGTAGTCTCCTATATATATAGGAACCACATAATGTGTATGTAGACACTTTGGTGCTGGAGTTGATCACCTAGAATCCTGGTACTTCTCAGACCTCATTCAGCCATGCCAAAGGTTCAGTGTCTCAGCAGACCTGTTCTAACCATGAAATAACATGCTAGATTTTTGGAGAACTCAGCCTGGGTTCTAAAGAAATGAAAATTCTTTCACACAGTTCCACCCACTTCTAACCCTCAAAATCCTAAACAGTTCCCAATAGAATCTTGCCATTTATTTTTTATTTTCTGAATTGTTATCTATTGTTACCTCATGTTTTGCAGCTCTTGGCTGCTCTTGGATACCTCTGCCTATGTAACAGTCCCCCTTGGGCTGCTTGTCTGAGGAACTGCTCAGTGCCCCTGAACAGTCTTCCTTCAGGCACACATTATAATTATTCTCTTCTGCTTCAGGGATGAATATTGAGTTCTGTACAATTAATGTTATTACAGGGCAGACATAGGACTCTTCCTGACATCTTCAATATATTTGGAAAATTGCAGAAGAAAAGCACTATAATAATTCATGTGACTTAGGAACTAATTCCTCCTATGACTTTTAAAATGACATTTTCAAATGAGGAAATTATTATCCAAGAAGAAAGCACTCCTGGAGAATTGCTGATTGCTTATGATAAAGCTGCTCAGGCAGAGCTGGGCTCTGGCACTGCATCTCAGAGGCCTGTTGGTGGCATGGATCGCATGGAGCGGCTGAGAGGGGCAGCCAGGGCATGACGAGCAGCAGGAAGCCGTGGGAACAGTGGGAGACTTTGGCCTGGAGAAAAGAAGTCCCAGGGGAGGCAGAAGCTACTTTGAGCTAAGAATTAATAAAACTAATCTTGAATTCTCCAGGAAACAGAACTAAGACTAAAGGGTAATAAATAAGACAGTCATATCAGGAACTTCAAAAAGCCCTTTGAAGATTCATTATTCCTGTAACAGTTATTTGGCAGAATTGTTCTATGTAAACCTAAACCCATGTACCCACACATACACATGCATATTTAATTTCATATATATATGCATATGTTTATAAAAATTGTATCAAGGCTTATACATTTTTCTTAAGCTACAGCATAAAAATTTGCATTCTATATGATAAAGACATTTAGAAACTGGAGCTGTCTTTTAGTAGATCAGACAGCCTCATGCATAGTGAACTTGCTAATGAGGTCAAGTTATTAGAATATCATCAGCTTTCAGGTCTCCAACACTGACCATGCCTGCCTCCCCTTCTTAGGCACTTGTTTAAATGTAGGCTCTGATTCAGCTCTGGGTGAGGGATTATTCCTTTATACAATATATATATATATATACACATACATATATATGGTATCTCTATATATATGGTATCTCTCTATATATATTTATTTATATATAGAGAGATTTTATATATATATAGATATAGATATCTATCTTATATATAGATATCTATATATATTATAGATCTATATATAATATATAGATATCTATAATATATAGATATCTATATATAATATATAGATATATATAGAGAGAGCATTTATATATATACATATATATGTATATATATATATAGAGAGAGAGAGAAAGAGAGAGAGAGAGAGAGAGAGAGAGAGAGAGAGAGAGAGAGAGAGAGAGAGAGCAGGCAGTGGCAGTCCCAGGACCACTCAGATAAGCAACTCCAAACATCTCCAGAGCTGCTTGGAATGGGTGCTTGGGATGGGGATGAAATACCTTTAAGCTTCCTTATAACTTCAAGGCTTTGTTTGTCTTGATGACATACACATCTGTGGAAAAGAATGTTGATTACACGTAGACGTTTTTATGTGTCCATTGTGAGTCATGGATTCTTTTACTCTTGTTTGTCCTAGTACAGCTTTCAAAGCTATGGTGATAACTATGGATATAACCTTTCTATTTTAATATGGAAAGCAAATATTGAATCCTTAACTTCCACTGTTTCTGTGTACCTTTATTTATAAACATACATACATATATGTATATGCATACACATACCCACATATATATTTTTTCATATTCTAAGAGTCTGATAGTTCCCATAGTAAAATGGAATTATAAATAAGTGATGTTCCTAATAATTCTAAAAAGAGGAGCTAGAATAAAAATCATAGTCTATAATGATAGCAAAGACTAAAAACATCTCACAGGCTCCTTAATTCTCAAGAGTTTAATGTACATTAAACTATGCAAACTAAAATACAGACTTCTTAAATAGGCATAAATAAAGCAAGTGAGGTGCAAGGGTATTAAGCAACTGTTCCAAAGTCAGTCAGCTAGTTTATGCTAAATTTTGGATTTGAACCCAGCTCCTAAATTGAGGATCTCAACTACTATAGCTGTGTTGGGATAGATCATTGGACTTCATTGATGCAGTGTAAAATATTATGTTACATAAAAGCATGGCTTCTTCCTTTTCTTGCTGTGAACAGTGAGCGGAGGCACCATTTTTGTTGTGTTGTTTTGCTTTTGCATATATACTCCCTCTGTAGCCTTTGAGAACATCTATGCCACGTCTGGGCTACATTTTGTAATTTGTAATGTATTTATGGAATTGTTTTTGACACATGAAATCTCCTGGAATATATTTCAATTTACAGAAATAACTCTTAAAATAGTACTCATTGTCAGGTGCACATGAGACTTGTATAAACTCAGAATGTTCACTTACTGATACTTGCTGAAACTAAACAGTGCTCAATTTCAATACTGACTTGAGTCATTTAAAATTTCTTAGTGAAGTTACACTGAGTACTCCAAGTAGTCCACAGAGTCCCAGAGAGAAGTGAATTGAGATAAGAAATTTCTTCCACAAGAAGGATTGGAAGTGACATGTTTGTTATTGGAAAATGGCATGCAGTGAATTAATTGAATGAGCGCATTCTTGCTTCAGAGATCACATTGTCTAGAGTGAGACCTGCCTGTCTCAGCACAGCGTGACTCTTGCTGGAAGCTGGAGACAGGATGATCAGAGACCAGCCTTCAGGACAGTTCCTGTGATCATGACATTGACAGCCATAGACATTGGAGAATCCAGGACATTGGGACAATGGCCACCCTTCTCGAGTGATTCACAGTTCTAAAAGTCACAGGAGTTATTTCTGTTTTCCACATGATTATGTCTATTACATGTAAATAACTCAGAGATCATTCACCTGATTCCAAATATTATGGACCATGAAGGATATGTTAATTTTTCAGAGAGCTGCCTATAATGAAACCTCAGCTACTCCTGTCCCATGCCTCTGTAAGAGTCCATTCTGCCCACTGAGCTGTTCCGTCCTCATCATTGTGATGTTAGTGGCATGCATGGCTTCTATTGATATTCACATGCAGGGAGAAAGGGTCAACATTGGTCTGTTTCTGGGATAGATACCTCTGAAGTAGGGGTGCAGCACGAATGTGGGCTGTTTCCTTTTCTTTTACATTTGTGATGTGTGAACAGTCAAGGGTCTATCTAGCAGTCCTGTCCAAGGGTGCTAAACTAGAAAGTCACCAATAAAGAGTTGGCTTATTTGTTTGTTTTTCCCAGTTAGCAGAACAAAGACAGTTAAATTTTTTCTTGTATAATTACTGAAATGTGCAAATCTCAACTATATAATTCAGTGAATCTGGACAAAGTCTACATCAACTTGGAATGTTTTCATTGTAC
This sequence comes from Zapus hudsonius, assembly GCA_004024765.1. NCBI lineage: Eukaryota > Metazoa > Chordata > Mammalia > Rodentia > Dipodidae > Zapus > Zapus hudsonius. Next base: position 82,327 of record PVHP010001959.1, on the reverse strand, counting down.
CAGAAAAGCCCATTCAATGCCCTGTCTTCTACTCCCGCCCGCCCTCACATGAAATACTCAGAAACAACTTAGTTTTCGGTTCTCTTGCTCTTCAACAGAGTCCCATCAGCTGATGTGATCAGTTGTTGCATTGCTCTTTTGATTGTCGTGTAGTATTTCCTTGTTCCATTTCACCACAACTTGCTCAGGTCCTCCCTAGATGATGGATGCCTGGGTTGTTTCCACTTAGGAGCTATTATGAATGATCTCATACAGGTCCATTGTGGAAGTGTATTTTCATCTCTCTTATCAGTTCATGGGAGTGGGCTTGTTGAGTCATAGGATATGTATCTGTTTAAATTTACTCCAAGTTTTCTGAAGTATAATCTTAGTCTTGCCAGGTGTTGATGAGGGAAGGAAAATGGTTGTGACCACAGTGTTGCGCTCTGTCTGCTACTCATGGGGACACTTCTACCCTGTTTTCTTGAGGAACTGGCAAGAGTGGGAGACTGTCACAGGCTGGGGCTGATGGCCTGGTCACTCAGTGCACTGGAGAGGTAATGGATCTGTCCCCCGACAGCAGCAGGACAAGCTCATCTCCTCCCCCTCGGTCGGCAACGGCTGCCAGCCTTCCATTAAGAGTTACACCATCTCCACTGGCTGCATTACAGAATGAATTCCGGGCTTGGCATTCAGCCCGCCTGCACCTTGACCTCCTCTTCACTTGTTCCCTGTCCACACCCCACACTTCACTCCCACAGCTTCACAGAAACTTTCTTCTGTGTTTGGTAATTTGCTTGGTTGATCCCTTCAGTACTGAAGCTTTGTGGTCAACAGTTCTTTCCTAAACCTTAGCTGCATGACATTGGGCTAGTAACAGCACCGAGCTTGTTTCTTTGTATGTAAAGTGCCAATGGGAAATGTGATAAAGTCAGGGTCTCTGGAATGTTCACAGGGCAAGGAGCATGTGCCTAGGAAAAGCCAAGTGTTCTCATTCTCAGCATGATGCCCTCTGCCCTGCATCTTAGAAACACCTGGTTCTCCAGCAGATTCTCTTGACATGAGATTCTAATAAAAGACTCTCCTCACAATGGCTGCCATATACAAAGGGCTGGGGAATGAAGCAGGCCCTCTCCACTCTTCTGCCGGGTGAGAATGTAGTACCCACTCCCTGAACAGCAGAGCATTCAGAGGCCATCATGGAAGCAGAGACTGAACCCTCACCAGGCCATGAGCCAGCTGGCATCCTGCTTTTGGACCTGCTGGCCACCATGCTCATAAGAAACAAATTCATGCTACTTCAAAATTTTTAAAAGGTCCTCCTGGGAACTGCCCCAGGAATTCCTATGAATGGTCACTCCAATATCCAGTCAAGACAACCATTGCAGATTTTTAAATTCTTGTGAGTTAATTTCTGGGGCCCCTGAGATTTCCTTTTCCATATTTTCTAAGACTAAATCTCAAGGATTTTATACTAAAAGTAGATTTTCATTATGCGTTTTCTAGAGCTTTTAACATATTGTTAGATTCTACTGTTACTACATTGACTACATTGGTCTCAATGTTGAGCTGTCATTTAGTAGATGTTCCCTTTTGTCCAAGCCCTTTGTCCTCCTGTTTTCGTACACTGTGTCCATGAACTCCTATGGCTCCTGTGAGCTGGGCTTGGCCTGCCCACACTCACATCTCCTGGCTTCTCTTCTTCATGTCTTTACTCATGGCACCTTCTTTCTTTCTCTTCACCAACTCCACGTCCCTTGCTTTGCTGGTGCTCATCACAAGATCTCCTCTCCCGTTCTCACCACAGCAATTCCATCATGGCTGCAAGACCAATGACTCTGCTCAAAGTGTTTCCAGACGCCAAAGTGGTCACATGTGTTCACGTGACCTGAGCCCTAGCAGCACTGACCTGGCTGATTGGCCTGCCACTTCCTTAAACAAGCTCTGCTCCTAGTTTCTGAGGCACTGGGCTCACTGCTTTTCGTACTGAGACTCTTTCCTGCCTTTTCTCTTTTGAGTTCCTCTTCTTATCATGGAATTAACTTCCTTGTAGGGGCCTTCCTAGCCCTCGTCCATGTTAGCCACAGAAACCCCCTTCCATCCTTGGCTCCACTTTCTACCTGCTCTTCATTTGATTAGTACTATCCACATCTGACATTCTCATTTCTGTAATACAGCCCAACATATGCTATTGTCAAATCACACATGTGTCAATAATGGTAGCTGGCATTTATGAACACCTGCTCTGTGCTAGTTACTGCATCAGGCCTTTTGCATGCAGAATCTCGTTTCTTATTCAGCAGAATCTGATCTAACCAGAATTATGATGTTCCTTTTAGGTATGTGGATACTGAGGTAGAAAAAGATTAGATAAACCATCCTCAATATCAAAACTTAAGTAGCATGACCAGGAATCTGAACTATCTAGTATGAAGAGAAACTCTTTGAAAGAAATTACTGAGGCAAAGACCATTGAATGAGGCTATTGCACCTTGTGTAGTGAGAGAATGAAAAAATTCGGTGAGGAAGAGCACCTTCAGTAAAACCAACTGGAGGAATCGACACTGTTTCCTCGGTAACATTGTGAAGGTCAGAAATGGGCTTTATGATGACTCAGCAGCAGTGGTTGTGACACCATGAGCTGCCTGTTGCCTGGGCAGTGAGTATGGCAGGCAGTCATCAAATGACACAGAAATGTGCCTGATGTAAACTTTTTAAGACTATACATTCCTGAAACCGAGTTCACTCACTAACAAATCAGTGACTTGCCATGAACTGGAACTAGCTCCTATGTGAAATAAAAAAACAGAAAATGAGCTGGTCTCTGCTTCCTTCCTTTGACTCCTCCGTCAATAGTGCCACAGCTGTCGCAGTCAGTAAAGCAGGGTTCTGTGGCCTGAGAGAGCAGGTGTTTCCCACCTGCTCAGTTCTGTGTCTTGGGCTGAACTTTGCTTTCTTTTTCCTCAGCACACTCTCCAAGCTCATTAGCACTGCCATCAACTTTGGGGGGGGGTGCTGGCAAATGTGAGGAGCCCTGAGCAAAAGCCAGCCCTTCAAAGCCCTCAGCTTGGAAAGAACCTGCACGTATGTGCATCGCCTATCTAGGCACCATTGTCCAGTTTCTTATCACACATGTGCGTGCACACAGACATAAATAACAAAAAAAAATTCACATAAGTAATACTAATGACCTCATGTACATTCAGGTCAACAATGATTGCATTTTTCAGAGGATGACAATTAGAAACACTGATGTATAGCCTCAGTGCAGGGAAAAAGTCTTTCTTTTTCAATACAGTAGGCTGTGAGGCTGCTCTAGTCCCAACAGAGAAGTAAGTTGATTCCATGTGAGCATCCTCTGAGTACCTTTATACCACTGGATTATAAATCAAGTTTGGGAGGGAAGAGCTGTTCACAGATTGCTCCAAATGATTCCCTAGTCTGTACTTTGTCTGTTTCCACAGCTGCTCTCTCTTTCAGGAACTTATTATTCCTTTCCTGGTCAGCCTAGCCAGAACAGGAGGCTCTGGATAGCACACTGATTCTGGCTAAGCAGGTGTGAGATGCAGCCTGAGATTGTGTCTTTCTAGCCAGCTCTCAGGGGATGCCCACACTACTGGTCCACTGGTTCCCACATTGCTAAGGAGAACCTTAGACCAGACCATTCAGACCCAGCATGAATCAAAATTTTGCTAAAGCAAATATCTCAGTTGGGACATATAAAGCCCAATAATAGAAAATGTGCATAACTTCCATGAGGCCCTGGGTTCACTCCATAGCTCCAAAAATGAAACAACCCCTCTCCCTCAACACAGACTTGAGTCCTCTTGGCAAGAGCTACTGATTGTGTGGCTCTGGGATTGGGACAAGTTCCACCAACTTCTATCCTGTTTCTCTGAGATTTCCACTTTGAGAAGCACCATTCTACACTTTTGTAGTGGCCTCTGAATTAGCTTTCCCTACCTCCACATATTGGTTTACTATTACCAAAATGATACTCTAAGAATCTAAGAATTATTGATATATTCTTATCCTGTTTATTAAGCTGCTAAAAATTCCTGGTGGACCACTTCACACACAAATAGGACCTTTGGCATATAACACACAGTTAAAAATAAGCATCCCAAAGTCAAAATTTTGGCAGGGGCTTGCCTCTCAGGTTATCTTAATGGTAACATTCCCCCTCTTCCTAGTTCATACATCCAAATTATCATTACCTTAATAATGTGGATTTCAGAGATCTTTAACAGACTGACAAGAGCATTAAGAATGAAAAACACAGGGCTGGAGAGATTGCTCAGTGGTTAAGGCATTTGCCTGCAAAGCCTAAAGATCCAAGTTCAATTCCCCAGTACCTACTTAAAACCAGATGCAAAAATTGGCACAAGCATCTGGAGTGCATTTGCAGCAACTGGAGGCCCTGGTACGCCTATTCTCTCTCTGTTTCTGTTTCTCTTGAATCTCTCTGCTTGCCAATAAATAAAATAAATAAAAATATTCTTTAAAAGAGGGAAAAGAACAAAGCAGTGATATTTACAAATGTCACCGTAAAATGTACCTAACATGATAGCGACCACAGAGTCATCTTATTATAGCAAGGTGCTGCAATCAGTTCCCAGCCCAGCACCTTGAGAAGTTGATCAATACCACGGAGAAGCTATTCTGTGCTGTTCTGGCCTACACTTTACTCTGCCCTAGTTTTCTGAATTCCCTTTTGTGAGACCTCATGCCATTTCTTTGCTAGGCTGCTAGATGCAAGGGGTATTTGTTGCTGATGTTGGTTTTGTTTGGGGATCTTGATCCTAATTCTTTTCTTTCACTCTGTAAATACTCCAAGTACAGTCCGTAAAGAGGCTTGAGCTGCTGCCAAGATGGGCTGCCAGATGCCCGCTTCCAGCTTTACTAACGAACCCAAGAGATGGATGCTGTGGGTTTGTTTGGTTTGGTTGCCTGTGCCAACTGGGCACCATGTCCTTAGTCCACCTTATTCTTTGCACACAGTACCAAAGGGAACACTGTATTCCTCTTCTTTGGGTGGGAGCATTCCCTATTTATGGGGTCTGAGCTGAAATTTCATTTATTGCATAAACATTGGCTCTTTGTTGTTGTTGTTATAGCTGTATCCTTCATTACTTTGCTGTATCACACCCAAGTTCTACTAGGCTTCTAATGGTTCTTGAGGTCATGTACCCTGGTCTTTGTTTTCAGCTTTACTGTCTAGCATTATCTGCTAGAGTCATACATATCCTTGTACCTCCCCATCTTCCTTACTTAGTTCCTTTCTTGTGTTAGGGGTTTCCACAAGATCAGTATACAAGTTATTATGAAGGGATTTATTGGCATTGGATTGACTAACATGATCAGAGGCTGACTGGCCCCTTGTTGGCTGTCTTCAGGCTGCAGAGCTAGGGAAACCAGTAGCTGCTCCATTCATGAAGTTGAAAGCCCCAGGAGAGCAATCAAAGCTGTGATTGCAGTCTGAGGCTGAAGGCAGGGAAATCTTTCCAGGTTCACAATTGGAAATCTGTTTTCAAAGGGTGACGAAGCTGGGGTCTAAAGTCCACAGATGAGTGGGTAGTAAAAATAACGTGCTCAAGAAACAAGCTTTCTGTTCTGCATTATTTTTCCCCATCTGAACCCTCGGCTATTGCATGTGCAACACACATTCAGGGCCCGTCTTCCTCACTCACTGACTCAAATGCAACCATCTTTGGAAAGACTGTCACAATGCACCTAGAAGTGTGCTTTACCATTGTCTAAACTCACTCAAGTCATGTTGACAACCAAGATTAATCATCACACACCCCTTCCCGATACCTCCTCCACAGTGTATACTGGGTGCTGTTCCCAATTGTGTTAGGACCACACAGGCCGACCTACCCAGATCTTAAATGAAATCTTCTTAAGCCCAATTAGAATCAGGTGTTGTGTCCCCTAAAGGTAAAGGATTGTAATGTTTCAGTTTTTCTATCAGCTGGTTTTCATAGGAATGTGTATGTGAGGGAGCAAGGAGGTATTTGCTACAGACCAGTGTTTGAACAAGTCGTGACAAATAGGAAGAAGGGACACAATGCTTGGTACAGTGGCACACAGCTGGCACAGATATGGGAAACTGAAAGGAATTTTACTCTTAACGATCTCTGCTTTCTTTTTACAAGTATGACCTTAGCCAATTAGAAGAAGAAAATTGCTTTAAGAAATTGACAATTATATTTTAGTATAATTGGTACACTATATTTTTAGAAGTTTTGGAAAAACACAAAGCTGCCAAAGTTTGCTCTTTAGTGCTTTGCAGTGCCTCACTAGGATAAAGAAAAGACCTGAGTTGTTCACTCCTGGTCTCTCTGTGTCCACATGGATGTGTTTCAAGGATGTACAGTGGGTTTCTTGTACTGTATTTCCCTGTGGGTTTTTATCCCTGGTACCCTTGACTGACATTGTATATTTTTCAGGACTGAGGATATAACTCAGTGGTAGAACACATGCTCAGCTTACACATGGCCCTGATTTTAATCTTCAGAAATTTCAGACACACACACACATACACGCACACATGTGTGTGCACACACACGCACCACTGTATATTGTGATCAGGGAACAATCCAGGAGTTTAGAACAAGAATGTTCTTGGTAAACACTATTTAAATAACTTCAACACTGAAAATCTAGACCTCTTCTTCAGGATTTTGACATTGGAAGCCTTGGGTTGCAGATTATGGGAGTGGTTGTTTCTGGTCAGTTCTAGGTGTTCTATCCTCTACTGGTTATGGGCTCTGCCCTCTACCCACCTTCCAGTAACAACCAAACTTCCTCCAGACCTTGTCAAATGCCTGGAGCTTGCAAAGGGTAAGAAGTAAACAAGGGTAGCAGAATCCCCTCACTCCTCACTGTGTTCTGATCCACTGACCTATAGGGAACCTGAAAGTATGCTGAACAAAACCCAGATTTCTCCCAAAAACTTACCCAAGCACAAAAAACAATAGAAGTGTTGCACAAAATTAAGACACTTACTTCTCATGATTCCACCATTTCCCCACTGCTCCAGTCTAGTTTTTATTCCAGTGATATCTTTTGTGATCATCTCAAATGGCAAAGGGGGACGATATGATAGGAAAGTTTCTATCTTGAAAAGTCCAGAGAGGTTATGAACGGTCCTGACATAGAGGGAACTAAAACATTCTCACTTGGTTTTAGAAGGACACAAAATTATAAGTTAAACATATCTCAAACTTTTATCATTTATTTTTTCAGGCCTCATATGTGGGAAGCAAGTATTCTACTCTGAGCTGCATTCTTCATCTCTATTAACTTTTTTGTTTGTTTTCTTGTTTTAAGATAAGATCTCATTATGTAATGCAGGCTAGCTTTGAATTCACTGTGATGGGTAGGTTTTGTTATCAACTTGATCTTTTTAATTATCTTGGGTGGGTCTCTGAGGATGTTTACAGGAAGGCAGCCTCTCAACAAGGGGCAAGATGTAAACAAGTTCAAAGAAGCTAGAAGTAAACATCCTTTCCTGAGTGGGAAGTATAGGAAGGAAATTCTAGAGACTCAGGAGCCCATTAAGTCTGGGATAAGGTTGCAAGACCCCACCCTAAGGCTATATAAAGGAAAAGAAATTCTCTCCTTGGCCCCCTGCCTGTTTGCTGTTCTTTGTGTATGGTGTAGGTGATGGCTTTTTCTCTCTGCTCAAACCTGTGAAAGGGGAGCAGCCTTTTTTGCATTCTGGAACTTCCCCTGTATATATAGCTACAAGTAAATCCTTTTCTCCCCTAAATTGTGCCTGATTTGAAGATTCATCTCAGCAGTGTGTGGCTAAGACACTCACTATGTGGTCCAGACTGGCCTCAAATTCACAATTCTCTTTCTCAGCCAAGTGCTAAGATTATAGACATGCACCATCACCTCAGCTCCAGATACATGTTTTCAAAAGAAAACTTACTGGATATATCTGACATGATAGAAATAGCAATAGGAAAACTCTCTCACCCTGAAAGTGTGGTTCCATCTAAACAATGTAACCCTTTTCCTGGTAACAGATTGTCCTCTGTCTTGTTCTCATTCCCTCAGTACTACCTACCTATGAAATGTTATGCTCCATAGTTACTCATGATTGGAGGTAAGGATAATTACACAAACACGATTGTCAAGGCTTGAGTAGGTAATGGCTATGATTTTGACATTCTAAGAATGTTTTGTTGACCTTGTTATTATTCTGTCATGGGAATTCTGTGCAAGAGGAAGTGTGCCAGAGCAAGGGCCTCCTTCCCTTAATAAAGCTTTTTTTTTTTATTTTACTGTTTCTTATCAGTCTATTCTTTTCAGTTAACATAGATCATTTTATACCTCTTCTCAAAAGTATCATTTATTCTAATGGGAACTGTTAAACACGCATGTTCTTAATCCTATATTTTGTTGTTACATTAATCAAGGTAGTAACAGGCAAAATTCTATCCCAGGATTACTCTTCTTTCAAGTGAAAGATTCACTTTTCAGTGAGACATTAAATAAATTCACTGACAGTTTTTAGTTGAAAATATCTTTCCCTGTCCTTGCAGCTCAAATTGTATTCAAGATTTTCCATTGGAATCCCTAAAGAGAGACATGGTATTCTGTCCCTGGAATTCATTCGCCAGTCACAAAAGGCACTTTTCCTCCTTGTGAGAAAGACGCCAGGCAGGAATAAGTGAAAGAGAACTCAAAAGGGAAACCACACAGCTTTGCAACATGGGAACACTGCGGTGGAGTTCTGTGACATAGAGCTCTATGACGTGGGAAATCTGTGAAATGGAGTCTGGATGACATGGGAACTCTGTGACATAGGACCTCTGTGGTATGCAGCTCTATGACAAGAGTCTGCAACACGGTAGCTTCGTTTTCTGTAACATGGAAGCTCTGTGATGCTGAGTTCTGTGACTTGAAGCTTTATGAGATAGAGCTAGTTCAAGAGAGAGGGAGGATTCAGAATTTCTGGCGAAATGGGTATTTTGCTACCTTTGAAGGATGTGTGAGAGATGACGATAAACTAAGCCAAGTGGAAGATATTGAAACTCTGGGAAGAAACTGCCCAGCTCCCAGGACAGCTTCAGCTTTGATGTTAAGCAGCCAAGTAACCCCAGGATGGTTCCTGTATAAAGCTGTAAACAGGAAAGGATTAAGAATATGCCAATTAAGAGAAACAAATGTGTCTTACCTCTGGAGTTTCTGTTTTTAGACTAAATGACAAAATGGCAGAATAAGCATTTTGTAATTAAAATTCTAGAGTTTGTTAGGAAGAAAAATATATATACATATAAGACCCATTGGCTTCAAATATCTATTTCATAAAAGTTTTTGGAAGGAAGCTTTAATAGGTAGATGCCAGGGGTTATGGTAGCTCATATCTGTAATCCCAGCATCCAGAGACTGAGGTAAGAGGATCTTAATTAAATTCAAAATCATTCTAAGCTGCATACTGAGACCTGTCTCAAAACAAATAAACAAATAAATAAAGCATAGATGATTTGCTTTGTAGTGGTAGCTAACTCGCAAAGAACCCATGGACATGCACCTGGATGAACAGGCTGAAATCAACCCGGAAGGCAGAAAAGACAATGATCTAAGTTTCTAGTCAGAGAAGGTTGTTGTCCCCAAAGTAAACTTCATGTGTTTTTTTCTTTTGTATTTCTTTGGTTCGTTTTCATGGAAATTTTCTTTAGTTGGGCTACTGGGTAAGAGATGGGTTGATGTGCTTAACTTCTTTTCTGTTATTTGAGAATGTGGTTATATTAGGGAAATTGGAAAAGTGACAAGAAGACATCTTTCAGAATATTGCCTTACTTACTGTTTTTAAAGGCTACTCCTATTATCATTGAAACATATGGAGGATGGATTTTTTTGAGATACGTTTTTAGCTTCACTCTATGAAGAAATTTCAGGGTTGTTTTAGTTCAAGGTGATAGAAGACAAAAAGAATCTGTATCCTTAGGAAGCCAGAGAGTGAGATGGGAAATGATTTTGCAGGCAAAGTGAGGGGGAGTGTGTTGGAAGGAGATGCGATTATGGATGTTTGGCTCACATTTCTGTTGGGAAAGGGTGTTTGTGGAGATGATATATTCTAAGGGGAGAAATCGAGGAAGCACTCCACAGCGCCTGGAAACAATGACATATTCACTCAGTGACTTATCTTTCAGCAAATGTTTGCCTGAACCCCATGGAACATGCAGGTTATACTTGCTCACATGACTGCTGAAAGAAATGTCCTCTGTCTAGTCATAAGAAGTCTTTAGCAACAGATTTGGTATCCATTCTTCCCTGATACTTTCCAGCATCCCTTGTAGCTAGCATGTCCGTGAGAAGTCTGTGGGAATTTCAGCACCATCTGTTAGAGAGAGGCCTGTGTTTCTTCATCCTTCCTCTGTGCTTCCAGCCAAAATGGTGCCAGTATGAATGCCTTGTGAATGCAAATCTCCGCCAGACCCTCAATCACTATACGATGTAGCCCCACCTGGCTGGGTCTGCTACCTCTTGCCTCTTTTATGTGGGAGAGAAGTGGGTCTCTAGTCTGTCTACATACATTATTTTGGTCTCTTTACTTTGTGCTGAACTTAATTGGAACACATTCATGGTTATTATATGCTGCATTAAATGATCTTTATGCACATTTAACAGTTTGTTTCATTTTCTCAGTTTATGTCGAAACTAGGGCAATTTCATAAAAGCAAAAAACAATCCATCAAAATAACTGATTGTGTATGGATTTCAAAAAAGTATTAAATGGAATTTTGACCCTTAAGCAAATTTCCTCAAAGTAAAAAGGTTACCACTTTAAAAAAGAAAACAACCTAATATAAAAACAAAGTAAATAAAAAGTATATGGGTGCACACATTTACCTATCTATCAATCTATCTATTGATCAATAATCCATCCACACATACACAAATATATGCAAAAACAAAATAAAATTATGTAATGATTTAATCCAAGAAAACCAGTAGTATATGAAGCAAGATATTAGTACCAACAATATCTTCAGGAGCACAAAGGAAATAAATACCAAAAGAATTTGGGGAGAGCATCCAGTTGCGAAGATTGGAAAGATAGATTAGGTGGTAATAAGGAGGAATGGGATATTGAGTAGATCAACAAAATGTTATGTTAATATCTTAGTGTTTACAGTCAGTGCTGGTTCAAAGATCCTAGGCTGGTGCTCATTTCTTTCTTATGCTCATGGCTGCCAAGGTAGAGCAGCCCATGGTTACACTAGGAACATTTTTTAGGTAAAGGGTTCAATTAGATTCTGAAATGGGTTTTTTATGGAGAATCTTCACCACAGTTTTCCAGCTTGCAGTTCTGTGTCTGAAGGTGATGAGTGGAGAGTCAGGTAGTGTGTTTATTGCTGGAAGCATCACTATTGTCTGCTGGCAAGTGAGGGCATATAAAACTGAGTGAGTGGTAGTTGTTTAAAAATGAGCTACTGTAAGATGTGAAGATGTGTCAAGCTGATTTTACAGGAATAGGAGGACAATGTATGCTCAGAAGGATAAATATGGAGGTCATATGGTTGTGACAACACATGGTCTGGTTGAAAAGAAAAAGAATCAATGCATGAAAAAGACCTAAATGAAATGAAGAAATAAAAATGACTTCATGTGCAGATTACATGATTTTCTATGTAAGAAAATCTAGAGTCTATTTTTAGCAAACTTCAGAACAAGTGAGTTTATCAGAATTGTAGAATTCATGATGAATGTGCACAAGTCATATTTTTCTATAAACCAGGAAGGAGCTTGAAATTTAACTTGTATGTTATTTAAAATAGCACCAAAAATGAAATTACTGGTGACAACTCTAACAATATTTGTGAGCAATATGTGTGTGCAATACTACAACATGCTGGAAGAAGTCTTAGGAGGAGACAGAGAATTTGGGAGTGATTTCACGTTTATGGCTAGAAAGATTTAACATTTTAAAGATGTTAGTTAATCCCGACTCTATAAAAACTTTAGTTTTAATGAAATCAAATAACAGTTTCAGAAAACTTTTGCATGTTAGCATTGTGCTTCAAACTGGTTTTATACTAATGCAAAAATTTACAATCTCCAACATGTTATTAAAATGCAAAATCATAGCTAAAAACTCTCATTATCTGGGTTAATCAGAAAGCATGAGATTGACAAAAGCCTAAACATAGAGATAAATGGAGTAAAATACAAAGCTCAAAAATATACCAGTGTAAGTATAGTCAATAGATGTTTACAAAGGTGCTAGAACAACTCAGTGGAAAAAGTGTAGTCTTTACAGCAAAAAGTCCTTGAAAAATGTATTCTCATATTAAAGAATGAAATGTACATAAATTATGTGCCTAAATCAATATAGTAACTCAAAATGAGTCGTAATTAGCTCAAATGAATCAAAGACATGAATGTAAAATGCAAACCAATAAACCTTCTAATAGGAATGAAAAAGAAATTTTGAGTGACTTTGGATTTGTAGGTGAGACTTTAGATAAAGCATAAAAATCTATGATATAAAAACTTGATAAGTTGACTTCACATAAAGTAAAACTATTTTTTGTATATGACACCTGTGAAAGTATGAAGGGAAAAGACCCAAGCTTGGAGAAAATACTTGAAAATAACTTTTTTTTAAACAAAGGAATTGTATTCAGAATATATAAACAACATTTAAAACCCAATAGGAAAATATTTATAAATTTACAAAGGTACATAGATGTCAAAAAAGAAAAGCACTACATGCCAGTGCTTCCTGAGCCCTTGCCAGCTGAGCACCTTTCCCTCCTGGGGCCCCTCCCTCCAGCCTCCCTCCAGCAAACTAGCTCGGTTCCAGAAGCCCACTCCAGATTGCAGCTGCCTGGCGGGGCCAGGCCTCAGGCACCTGGGAACCTCTGCCAGTGCCAGGAGGGCACAGGCAGCTTTGGCAGGCACCAGGGACAACGAGCCACTGACAGGAGGGCACAGTCAGGATGCAGCGAGAGAGCTGTGGCCCATATAACCCTACCAGCCAACCGCAGGCAGAAAGCGGAGATCCTGGCAAGAGATGAGCCACCATAGTCATATCATGGAGGATCCATAGGGAACCCCGAATAGAAGGACGGGATGAACAAGGTACCCACAGCCACAGCCATTCAATCAACACAGGAAGCCAGTGAGACAGAAACCAATGATGATACAAAAACCCCTAAGCTCACAACATTAAAGCAGCCTTAATACTCACCCACCACGACTCAGGGAACTGAGCGGAAGAGGGGTAGAAATATTGTGAGAGCCATGGTGGGGGAGAATATCAGAGGCATGGCACCCCTCAGTAACAACACACTTGGGTTCTTCAGCCTGGGCTATCCATGGTCCCCTACCACAAAGACTGATCCAGAAGGCCCACTGAGGAGGATATCCAGCTGACTGGGGATGGGGAGGGGGGGCTTTGGGGAATTGGGGATAACAACTCATTGTTTGCCCTCTAAATAATGTAACTCATTATGGACAATAAAAAAATTTAAATAAAATAAATAAAATAAAATCAGACGGGCTGGAAAAAAAAGCAAAACACTACAAATCATTTTTCATACAGACAATAAAAATGAAAACTCTAGTGAAATATTACTGCACTATCCAAATGACAACAAAGAATACAGTCTCTGCCCAGGTGGCACACTAGCAGTGTCTCAGGCATTCCTGGAAAAGTGCAGTGCTAGAATCACTTTGGAAGACAGTTTTGCAGTTAATTATAAAGTTAAACATACTCTTACCCCATGATCTAACAATTGTATTTCTAGTAAAAATTGGAAATGTATGTTCACACAAAACTTTGTATACAAATGTTTGTAGAAGCTTTATTCATTAGAATTCCAAAATGGAAGCAGCCAAGATGACTTTAAATAGATTAATGGGTAATAAAGCTGATATACACAATGAATGCTATTCAGCGATAGAAGGGAATTAGTTATGACAGCAGGCAAACACCTGGATCATTCTCACTCCATGTTGCCAAGCGAACTGAGTCAGTCTGTATATAGCTTGGATGAGTCCATTTGCATGAATTTCTGAAAAAGGCAGCCATCATAGATACAGTAAAGTGGTCAGTAGCTGCTAAAAGGTGGAGGTGGGGAATGAAAAGGCAAAAGACATTGGATATTTTTCGGGTAGCAAAACCATTCATGGCACCTTGGCATATTCAGAGTCCATCAGCTCATGCAGAGGGGCTGGGGAGAGGGCCCATTGGGTGTAAGTGCTTGGCACACACAAATGTAATTTAGTGGATTCCCAGCTCCCATGTAAATGCCAGGTGGACATGGCTGCATACCTGTTATCCTGCTTTGGAGATGGAGACAGGGAGTCCTCAGGGAAACCTGGAGACCCTGCCACTATAAATAAGGTGGAAAGCAATCACAGACACTGATGTCAACCCCAGGGCTCTACATTCACGTACACACATGTGCACACACACTCACACAACGTGTGGCCACACTCGTAACACATAGACACATATACTCACACACAAATATATGCCAAAATCATTTTTGTTATCAAAGGCATCTCAAGACTGAATGAAAATTGTGATAAAAGACATTCATATCACAAATTTATGAAAATAGTGAAGGGAATTGGAGAGAAAGCTGCTGACTTGGGTATCTCTGCAAATGAATGGGACACGTGAGAGTAAAAGTTAAAATAACTGCATTGGTAGTTAATCAAGTTGTTTCCTATGGAGGCATGTGTTAGCAATTCTAAGATTATTCTGCATATATGCTGGGATTGAAGGATGGAATCCAAGTTTCTTGCTGTTGGAGTTAGTAGTTATCCACAAAGAGAGGGGTACTAGAATGACCTGTGTGTTCAAGGAATCTAGCTGTAGATGTCAGCGTGAATTCAGGCACAGTTTAATAAAGATGCCCATGACAGATGGATAAATAGGGAAATGGTTGTATGTGTGTAGGTTCATATAGACATTTCCAAACTCTCTTCAGTGAGACCTAGAAGTATAAATGAATGTGGCCAGGCTCATGGTGGCTTTAAGTACTGTTCTCCAAGAGTAATGACTGATGATTCTAGAACTAAGGAAAGGCATTTGCAAGATAATCTTGGCGCTCTAACAATGTCAGGAAGTAAGTACTCAAATAAATAATAAAATACTGCAGGTATGACAAAGGACACAGGTATCAAATTAATATTACTCAAGACTGTCCAGGTCACCAAAAACAAAACAAAACAGCCCAAGAAACACTAAAGTGTAAGAAGATGATATGAGAACTAAATGCAATGTGGTACCCTTAATGGGATCATGCAACAGAAAAAGAACAGTGGATCAAATTAAGAACACATTAAAAAAAAAGATGTACTTTTGTTAAAGTACCAATATTGGTTTAATAACTGTACCTAGTGTGTCATACTAATTTATTAGCCACAAAGACAATGGGTTTGGCAAATGTAAAATCTCTCTACATCTCCCTACATCTGTTTGTAATGTAATTTTCTATAACTCTTAAAGTACTTCAAAGGAAATGTTGTTATTTAAGTGGACCAGGATTGAAAGGAGGAGGAGGATGGGTTGCCAAGGGATAGGATTGAGAGCGGATAAGGAAGGTTTCTTACTTAATATGAAATCAAATTTCAGTTTGAGAAGGAAAGAAAGCCCTGAGAGGGAGTGCAGTAATGGTGCACTGCAAAATGCTCTTTTTCTTTTTTTCTTTTTGGTTTTTCGCGGTAGGGTCTCACTCTAGCCATGGCTGACCTGGAATTCATTATGTAGTCTCAGGGTTGCCTGAAGTTCACTGTGATCCTCCTACCTCTGCCTTCCTTCCCGAGTCCTGGGATTAACGGCGTGTGCCACCATGCCCAGCTTGAATGCTGTTAGTAGCACTGATTTGTAAACTTTAAAATGATTAAAATGGTCATTTTAAAGTTAAGTACATTTTATCACAATAAAAATCTCAAAACACCATCAAAGACATAAACAAATATAAAAGAGAAATGTCAGAAGGACTTTGGCCCACTAAACAATGTAACTCATTATGGACAATAAAAAAATACACTTGGTGGGCATTCACGACCACTAAGCAGTTCCAACTACGGAAAAAAAAAGAAGGACTTAAAGCATCATTAAAAAAATAAGTATGAGAATTGAAGGGACTGGTGAAGAGAGCCACAAGGGAAACAAAACAAACAAACAAAAAACAAAAGAAAACAAAAACACCTGTTAAGGAAACACACACACACAAATAAGATGCATACTCTACATTCTTCCCTTTTAAACACCTTTTGCCCAAAACCCCATGAAAAGGCAAACCAAAGAATTTTATTAGAAAGATAAATTTGATGTTCAAGGTGGAAAGACAGAACACAAAGTAGAAGTCCTGATCCGCTCTGCCCAGGTGGGAGAGGGAGGGGGCGGTGTTGATGAACTGTCATTTGGGAGCCAGTCATGGCTCTTCATCCATCCATCCACCCAATGGTTGATACTTCCAACAGCATTGGATGTCGGTATTACTGCTTCCCTCCACTAATCTGGCAATTGAGATCATTCTTTCCTGTCACTAGCTCAAATTAATTAGGTACACTGAAATTTCCAGTAGCTATAAGAATACTGTAGAATTCTTTGGGAATCCAGCATTTAAGCAAATTTAGCTGATTCTATTTATGTTAAAGAATGCTTGCTATAAATTCCATGAGTCTCTGTTTACCAAGTCAAAGAAGTGAGTTAGGCAGGCATGTTGAGGGTTCTGGATATTAGAGGTTGTAGTCATGAAACGGAACCCAAATTATCCAGCTTACTCGCTTTGGATCGCAAAACAGTTCATATAAAGGAATCTAAAAAATAATGAAAAATTGTCTCCATCTATCAGGTGTCTTTCCATTTTCCAACATACCATAGGTCTGTGGTTTCCTTATGACCTGAGATTATGGTTTGTAGCCTTAGAACAAGGGTCGTATGAGCCCTGCATTGATTAAAGCATTCTAGCTACTATAAAACACAACTCTATGATTTCAGTGGCTTAGCATTTATTGTTTATGTATTGTTTCACATTCACTCAGGAGTCCAGAATAGGTATTTCTTATTGAATATGACTTTCTTCTGTTGACTCTTGTAGACTCTCCAATCTAGCAGTGCTAATATCCCCAAATGTCTCTTTGTCTTCTATTGGGTTTGGTTTGTGAGAACTATTCTATTCATAAGCTCTTCATAAGTGCCTGAGATATTGTGAAATATGGATCATGGTGGAGAAGGGATTTCTCTACCATTCTCTCCACCTAGGAAGGCAAGCGCAAATTTTGATGACCCGTAAATGCCATATTTTTGAAGCTGTGCACCAACCCATGAAGGCTTTACTGTGTCCCTCCCCTGTGTGGGGCCAAGTGTGGGACATTAGAATAAGGGCTTGTTCAGTGCCACTCATGTACCAGGGAGAGTTTTCATGCCCTCTTCCTGGTTTAATGCGAATTCAATCAGAAAATATTTTAAGCATTTAGGAATACTCATATCTGACTAAGATAATATTAATGAAATTACTGGAGTCTCAACAGCAAATGGCCTTTAATAAAACAAGAAAATTCTTTCTTTATGAACGATTTTCCTTCCTACATTTAAAATTTGACTTGCAGAATGGATATGTGAAGACTCCATGTCTCAAATTTATTTTTCTTTGTAGTTTTACTGATCCTTTTTCTCTCATCAAATTTCAGTTATATATTCTGCTTAAAAATAGTACCTGAGCATCACTTTGATAACCATCAAGGAAATGAGTATTTATACATAAGGAAAAATTTTAAGAACCAGGAGCCCCAGTAAGCACATATATTTAACAATAATTAACCACCTGGAAATTCTCAAATGTAAGCGTATATGAGAATCAATTATAGGGTTTGTTTCATAAAGTAGACTGTTGGATCCCACTGCCTGAATGGAATTTTCAATTCAGGGGATTTGGGCCTTGAAAGTTTTATTTCTATCAAGTTCTCAGAGTGTCACTCATTCCGACTGAACTTTGAGAACCACCAATCTTTACATCAAAGAATTCCAAAGACTTTAAGGTGAAAGTTATGAAATCTATGTACTTTCTCTGAGTTCGGACTATTTGCTATGACCCAGCTTTCACAATTAAAAAGAATAATAATGCCGAAAGACATACAGTGTTTAAGACTCAGGTTAATTTAATTCCATAATCATGAGACAGAATTGTACCAGTTTTGGTAGTGTAGACTTCTGTACTTAACTTTGACTGACCCACATAAAGCAAATGTGATTCATCTGACTTGGGACTGGAAATCCAAATATCCCTGGTTTGTGAAACACAAGAGGTTTTTGCAATGAAACCTACATGGAGACAAATGGTCCATTATCGGCATAGAAGTGTTTGGGTCAAAGTTTCCCATATAATAAAAAACAAAAATAATATCATTGAAACTTTAAAAGTAAGAAACTTGGAATATTTTCACAAAATAGTATGTTTTCACATTTGAGCTAAAAGCAAATTGCATTTATTTTTTTTTCCTGGGTGTTTATTCACACCCCCTGCCTTGATGCTATAAATTGAACCCAGGCCTGTGCATGCTAGGCAGTTGCTCTAACACTGAGCCACATCCCTGGCCATTATATTTGCCTTTTTTTTTCTAATACTGGGGAAGATTAAGGGAGATTTACAACTAGGTTTTCCTTTCATCTAAGCAATAAGAAATATATTGTGCAATAATGAAAAAGTGGTCTGTTCTCTTGGGAAACTGAAGCTTATGCTGGGGATACATGAGTTTTTTCTGTAGAAAAATTAAACACCCATGGACAGTATCACCACACAGGGATTATGAAATTATACACCCATGGACAGTAGCACTACAAAGGAGATTATGAAATTATACACCGATGGACAATAGCACTGCATAGGAGATTATGAAATTATACACGCATGGGCAATACCACTGCATAGCAGATTATGAAATTATACACGCATGGGCAATACCACTGCATAGGAGATTATGAAATTATACACCCATGGACAATAGCACTGCATAGGAGATTATCGAATTATACACCCATGGGCAATAGCACTGCATAGGAGATTATTGAATAATACACCCATGGGCAATAGCACTGCATACAAGATTATGAAATTTATTTGTTCAAAACCCTAGATGATAAAGATATTTTATCATAACATTGCAAATTGTGAAATGAACAAACTTAAAATTACAGTAAGATCTTAAAAACCAACCAAGGCTACTTGGATGTAGCATATAGGACTCACTTTCCATCTCAGTGACCAGGAACATGTTCAGCCACTGAAGATGCTAGCACGCCTGTCTTTTCTACTTCTTTGCCCTTGGGGAGAAGGCAATCTAATGTGGCATTATCCTTTCCTAGCTGTATTTACAAAGGGTATGCTTTAAAATGATAAAGTTTTTATTTGAAAGAAGGAGAAAATGTAATGTAATTCTCCCTGCATTTTGCCCTGGGCAATTTCGGGTGATCACGGTGCCATTGTCACAAGTTTCTTACTTCTTTGCCCAATTTAGTATTTTAGAAAAGTCATCCACAGACAACTTGCATCTGTTTAATGAATTAGTTGATCTCTTTATTATGATCATCTTTGTGGCACCACTTAATGACTTCTCTGTTCTCAGCATAGTCTACTGGGATTGATGTCCATGAGTCAGCATGAGTAGAAGCCCGAGGTGAGGTGCACCGCTCAGTCCCCAACCCTAGGTGAGGTCAGTCCTCTCAGTATGTTTTCAGGGGACAGTGCTGTCACATCATTAGTCAGCTTTCATGACAGATGAGGTGAAAATGCAGCCCTGAAGGCTAGCTCCTCTTTTCCTTTTCCTGACTTATACCTGATGTTTCTCCTCAACCCCTATCTTCTTCAGATATGGCTAATCAGGGGTTGTTCCTCCATGTTTGCTTGCCCTGTGCCATTGTACCATAAGCCTACACATCCAGTAGCAGCCATGGAATACCCAGAGTTCCTTCTACCCTCTTTTCACTCCTTTCCTAAGTCTGTTTGATGTTTTTTTTTTTTTTCTTCCCCAAGCACGTATTTCATTCATGTACTTGGTCTCAAGGGTGCACTTTGTTCAGTTCCTTTGTGGTTTCTGTCCCTCATGTTAGCATTCACTTTCCTGTAACTCTGTTGTTTAGTCTTCCCTTTCCCAATGTTATGTTCTTCAACTTTTGGTTGAAATAAATTATCTCAAGTTACCATTTTCAATGTAATTAAATGAAAGCAGTAATGGTAAGAATTCCCCAGCCGCTTTCACTTGAAGCTCAAGACGTGTTAGAAAGGAATATTTTTCATTAGTTTTGTTTGTTTTGCTTGGACTTTGTGTTCTGGGTCAGTAACTGGAGCAAATATTAGGCCTGGTAAAAGTCTTGACACCGTGTCATCTTTTCTTTTTATCCTCAGGAGTGCAGAGGGGGCCACACAGGCCTGCTGCCCATAGTTTCCTCTTCCTGCGTTCAGAACGTCCAACGTGCTTGCTAGCTTCTTCTTCATAAGAACTATCCCATTGCCTACCTTTCAGATCTGTTTAGATCTCACTCTAAAAATTCAAGCTCCCACAGTGTTTTTAAAACACTTGTTTTAAACTAATTTAGAGAAAAGTCTCAAATATTCCTCCCTCTCCTGATTAGCAACTGAAGTCTTGCTCCTTTAGAATGCCAAAGCCTTCATTCTCCGTCTTTATCACCTGTGCCCTCCCTGATTTCTCCCAAGCTTCCTGGTGACTAACTTGTATGTATACGTGAGATGGTTAGGTTTTGTTGTCAACATGATCTTTTTAATTATCTTGGGTGGGTCTCTGAGGATGTTTACAGGAAGTCAACCTCTTAGCAAGGGCAGGATGTAAAGAAGTTCAAAGAAGCTAGAACTAAACATCCTTTCCTGTATGAGCAGTGCAGGAAGGAAATTCCAGTGACTCAGGAAGCCATTAAGTCTGGGATAGGGTTGCAAGATCCCACCCTAAGACTATATAAAGGGGAAGAAATTCTCTCCTTGCCCCTCCTGCCTGTTTGCTGTTCTGTGTGTGTGATGTTGGTGATGGGTTTCTCTCTCTGCTCAGACCTGTGAAAGAGGGCCAGTCTCCTTTGCTGTTATGGAACTTCCCCTCAATCTGTAGTTTCAATAAATACTTTCCTCCCCAAATTGTGCCTGGTTTGAAGATTCATCCCAGCAGCATGTTGCTGACTATGACAATATGCTTTCTTTGCCCTTGAATGCCATCCTAAGTTATTATTGAGCTTGATCCTTTTGATTATATAGTTTCCTCTCAAAATAATAACTGTTATCTTTAAATTAATATCTTTATTATGAATAATTATATTCATTGTATGAGCAAATCTTATGATGGCGCCCCCATTTCCCTCCTCACTGCCCCCTGCCAACCGGGGACCCTCCTCGGTACACATACTGCATCTGTCCAAAGGGTAGGGGGTTATGGACTGCACCAGAGGGAGACAGTTTTATTTTTCTTCCCTGTTTGTGCATTGTTACTGTTGGGGACAGTTATATATGTATATCTGGGGTACAATGTCATGTCATATGTCTATGTTGAGGAAAGACAAAAACCTAATGATTGGGTTCAATAACAATTGTCTTTAGTGGGGGAGCATTTAAAATTCTGTAGTTTCAATGGCTGAAAGGTGCAGCAGCTCTAATTTCACAGTCATCCAAAATCAGCTTTGCAGTCTTTCCTCATCCAGTTCAGCGTCTTGGTTCACTTTTCACAGCCTTCCTATTGGGTGATAATACAAAACTAATAGTGTTGCTGAAAATGCTTTAAAATGCTATTTGTAAAGTTTTAAAAATCATTTTCATCTTTACTGTTTTGATGTAATGATGAATCATTTTTATTTGACTTTGGAATAAAATTTTATAGGTTCTATTATGTACAGATGTTTTAAAAAAAGAGAAGTAAAAGTAGGTGGTAAAAACAACATAAATCTTAGTAAGAAGGAAGTAAAAACAGTGGGTATGGATACAGTTCTTAATAGCCCTGAATATGACAGAAATTATGTGTTATATGGGGACCGAGTAAATGGATGCTTTTATAGCTTTTGGTTTTATTTTCAGAAGTAGGTATGTAAGAAGTATCTCTGCCCTAAAATCCAAAACTCTCTCAAATAGTGCTTTGACAATTCATTAGAAGAAATTGTATCAGACTGGATGGCTGTACCTTATGTGTTTCTTGGGAATGGTCAAACACGTGGCCACAGTCTAAGGATGATGCAAAGTAACATACAGTGAACTGTGGCTAATAATTCTGTCTCAAAGAATGCTCATTTGATGGGCATATAACAATGATTGAAATGCAAAAAACATACTGAAATGTAGTAAAAGCAAAGAAATTGATTAATTTAAAAATAAGTTTAGGTGATTCGTGATGATTTCCAGTTTAACATTATCTTCTCACCTAATCATTTACAAATGATAAAGGATGTATTCTTTAGATAACCTCCCTCCTCCCCAATGCAAGTTTATGTAGAAAGGACATCTTAAGAAGGACTTCCAGGGGCCAAGAGGAAGTGGAGAAAGGAAGGCAGGAGAGGGCAGGAGCCAGGCAGGGGCTAGCTTTCAGCTAGATTCCCAACCTTCACCTGCCACCTGCTGACCACTCCAGTCCATGAATTACACTTAGGACTTTGTTCTGTCCACTGTCAGGTTGCTGGGCTCCTGTGTCTGTCAGTGCTGGAGCCTACCTTCATTTGCTACTCTCTCCACAGCTGGGTAGAGTGTGTTTAGGAGGCCCTAGGCCACAGAGCCTGCTCGTAAGAGTAGTGCCAGCAGGGCGATAGGGGGATGATAGTGCCCATTAGGGAGCCTGGTGAGCACATTGAGTCCCCTTTAGGAACTGTAGGAAAGTTTCCTGAATATATTTTTAAACACTGTCATGGGCCAGTTAACTTTTTAAAGTCCTTACAGTGCTTAGCATGAAAAGCTAGCCTCGTTTTCTTTGCTTATGCATTGCAGCTGGTCAGCCGGTGAGTCAAATGGAGAACTGTGGGTCGATATATTGATTGACTGCTATTGTTCTGCTCAGCGAAGATTATCATTAAGCCCAGTCATCCCACTATATTCACAAATCCACTAGGCACAAGTTAGCATGGGGAAGGACTTGATTGGATCCCTCTGCCTTGCTGGAAAACCAAAAATGATCGGAAGAAGCCAGTCTTCTTTGCAAAGCAAGCGAGGTGCATATTATTATATACTTGTCAACTTAGACTGTCTCATTTGGGGAAGAAGATTAACTCCACATATATTCAGAATGTCACAGCCCATGAAAAGTTCTTCTGAATTCTGTGCTTGCTGGTTTGATAGGATAAAACATAAACCACTGCAATGAGAAATTTGTGACATATTTTAAACAAATTAGGATAAAATGTAAATCACTGAGCTGAGAAATTTGTGACATATTTTAAACAAATATCAGAAATGAGACATTAAGATTACCTGGTTATATTTTACAAGGAAATGACTATGGTAGGGCAAGGGTGAATGCCATCTTAGACATATTTCAGAAAATTCAGAAATCACCAGGCATGCCCCAGTTGCGTGTGCAAAGAGAGAAGGAAGTACCAAGGTTTCGTCATCATGGCTGGAAAGGCCACACTCATGCCTAGAAGGCCTCTGAGTGCCTGGCCTCCAGGGCCCAGTGTGGACACCTCTTCTGTAATGTGTGGTGACGCTCCTGCTGCAGATAAACACAGGAGCCCAAAGAAGACTTTCTCAAACTCTCTCATTGCTACGAGGACTCTGACGCAGTTATTTTACACATGGATGGAGGTAGCCTCTCTGAGAGTCCCAGTGCCCTACCTAGCCCTGCTTAATTAGTCTGCTCTGTGGGCAGCCAGTGTATCCATTTACAATCTAGGGCAGAGGTTCTAGAACCTTGGATTGCATCTGAATCCCCCTGAGGCTTCTTAAGAAAAATTGCTGGATTTTACCTGGCAGGTTCAGGTCGAGAAGAGAACATAGAATTAGTGTTTTTCACATGTTTTCAAGTCACACTGATGTCCTTGGTCAGGGCACCACACTCTGAGAACCACTGATCTACAGCAATGAAGAAATATAGGTCATATCTGTAGATAAGCGGGGTATTCAGTTATGTTCAGGTGAGACCGTGAATAGTAGAGCTTGTGTGTCCACATAAAAATGCTGACGGGCTTCTCAGTCACAGTGAAATATGTGTAGACCACAGATAACAGTTTATACGACTTGAAGGACAATCTGGATAAAGTTAAATCATCTGGACTTTTCAAGTGGAAGCAGCTTGTTTCTCTCATGAATCTATTGCATCCCCATATTTCTTTCAAAAGATTTTTATGGAAATTAGATTCTGTGCTCACCCATGGATATAGTTTCCAGCACTTACAAAACTATTTAAAAAGTGATGGATGCTATTTCTCCATAATTTGATTAGCATGGAATGAGGACTTTTGTTTCACACAGGAAGTAAGAGAAATTAGGGAGAGCAATCTTTAGCATCATTGATTTTTTTTATAATTCTGAGTCCTAAACAAATACATCTTAATTCATCCTCCCCATAAATGTGGCCATTCCCCCAAAAAGATGCATGGTTATAAATGGAAATGGTAAAATAAAAAGGTGTTTTTTTCTAAGATCTAATATATCCCTGCTATTATTCATATTTAGGATTGATGTAGATATCCTACAGTGATAACGATCTCTTTCTTTCAGTTCTTTTATAATGTCAGCTAAATAAGGTTGGAATGAAGTCAGGTCCTGCCATGGAACGTCACCTGGCTTTCTTGGAACATTTTAAAATATAGCTAAAAGATATTTTTAATATGCATCCTTAGATCTATATCGCAGATATGACAACATTTTTCCCTCAGAGAAAGAAATGTATGTGGCTATGCCAGACCATAATGTTTTTGCCATAATATTTTATTTTCTATATTTTAACATTTTTATTTGTTTGAAAGAGAAACAGAGAGAGACACTAGAGGCATTCCAGGGCCTCTTTCTACTGCAAATGAACTCCAGAGGCATGTCCCACTTTACACATGGCTTTACGTGGGTACGGGGGATTGAAACTGGGTGGTGGACTTTGTAAGCAAGTGAGTTTAAGTGCTGAGCTATCTCCCCAGCCCACAGCAATATTTTATTAATTTCATGTCTTAATAAAGCTATCATGCTGTGATTATACTTTTATGCTTAACTGCATTTTTTGTTTTTATCTCAATTTTATTTTTTAACTTATTTATCGTTAATGATTTGCATTTAATTTTCTATATAAGAAATATTTTATTCCAAAATTTTTCAGGTTGTTGAAAAATCATATAAGAAAAAAATTGATGGTTGTGCAAACAGGAGCTAAATTATCTCACTAATAATTTATAAACAAAAATAACTAGCTATCAGTTGATATATTTTAAATTAACTTGTACAGACATAGCTTCTGAAAGAAAACTAGTAATCCATTCTTATATCAAACTATGTAATAATCTGTAATTATTACATAATCATGTTTTTCTTGCCATGAACAAATATGTATGTTTGTTTGTTTTTTTTCCATTTGACTTAATACTGCTGGTACTGTGTCAGTATTGTAAAGTAATGTATGGAAATAAGCAAGCTTGGGGACATATGGATTCTTTTTCCATAAGTACCCAGTCTGTGTGATTTTGGGCAATTGATGTATTGGCTTTGCGACTCAGTCTCTTCATTTGTGATCTCCTCCACCTTCAAAGCTCTATGTGGTTACAGTAATTGTTTTGGACTGGGCATGCTCAGTGAGGGTGATGACAGGTCTTTGTGTGGGTTAGGGTGCCAGGGTATATAAATACATCTAGATGCCTTTCTGAGTTAAATGCATTATAATTTATAAACCATGGGAGAAACGTGTTAGTTCTCTACTGCTTCATAACTAATTTCCACAAACTTAGTGCTTTAAATCAGAACATAATTCAGTGGGCCAGAGTTACATATTCTGTGCAAATACTCTACCATTTATATAAAGGTCTCAGGAGCATCTGCAGAGGTTGGTAGCCCTGGAGCTCCTGGAACAAATTTACCATCCATACCAAGAAGCTCTGTGTATTTTGAGGCTGGAGTGATCATCTGTTCCAGTAAAGGTCTGGTCATGTCAACCTCTTGGTCAAATCATTTTCAAGACTGTTTTTAAATACAGGTGGTAGTTCTGACACTTGCCACAGTTTCTTATGAAGTTAGACTTCGCGCTATCTCCTTCAGAGTACAATGCTCTTTTTATCATTTATGTTTTCTGTTCTTTCCTTCTCCTGGGCTCTTACCTGGGTTCTTTTAACCTCCTGGATGCTTTACTTAAATATCCCCCTTCGTTTCTTTCACAAATCAACCAACCCTGTCCTAAGTTTCTCAGAGAAACCTCCTGTCTGGGACAATTCTTTAGGTCCCCGTAATTCCAATTTTGGTACCCACCCTCTTAAATAGGCACTTGCTCAATCCACATCCAGATTAAAAGATGTCTACCCAGTGAGTGCCAATGCTGTGCTTTCTTCTGCTCAGAATTGTGCCCCCGCTGTCTAC
Organism: Zapus hudsonius; assembly: GCA_004024765.1. Taxonomy (NCBI): domain Eukaryota; kingdom Metazoa; phylum Chordata; class Mammalia; order Rodentia; family Dipodidae; genus Zapus; species Zapus hudsonius. The sequence continues at coordinate 55,835 of PVHP010001959.1, read as the reverse complement.
TCAGGTGGGCTACATTGTACATGCTATGTAAAGATTTAGTGAACAAAACAATGAGATGGTGAAGTTTCCCAGACCTACATCTGAACTGTGGACATTCTAAAGTGAATTATCATGCTAATTGCTTTCTGCTTTTCTAGGCTTACTCCTCCTTCTGCTCGGTCCATTTTCTGCCCAGTCAAGTCATATAGAATCCATACCTTTCTGGGCAACCCTTTTGAATTATGCATTGCTTTAGGAGTTATCACCTGGATTCTTGATGTGGAATCTTCTTTATATGGACCTTAGCTCCTGAAATAATTTATTGATGCCAGACCTCGGTGGATTCCTTGAAAAAGAGATAATGGGACAAGGAAGGAAAAAAATGAAAATACAAACAAAATTATGCCCCATCTTATCTGTCACATTGGCCGTATGCCTCCCCATATCATTGGAAGAATAATTTGGAAGTAAGGAAAGGGGAACTACTCATATTCACAAACAGAATTGATGACATTGAAAAACACTGGTTTGCTTTTTCTCTCTCTTTTTTTATTGTATTGCATTTAAAAGAGCAGGCAACCACGATAGGCAGTCCACACTACTCATCAGCCAGCATTTTATGTCTGTAGGTTATCTGCGACAACTCGGCACCTGGCTGGCTTTCTGAGTAGTGTTCCTTTTAGAGCCAATGTTGGGAAGAACCTACTATCTTCATCAGGGTGTCATTCTTCCCATAAACCATGTAGAATGCAACTCCTGTTCTGGACTTTACTAAGGACTGTGTAAATGGAGGTAAAACAAGAAGTTCTCTTTGTTAAGAGAGCCACAACCAATGTAGGAACTCTCTGGTAATAGATACAATCCTAACCCAAGAACAACCGGTTTTACTTTTTCTATTGCAAATATTCATCATATTTTGCATTTAATTTTGAAGCATAAAAGTAAAATCAGTTTTTTTAGAAGTTATTGCTCTCATTTAGGCTTTAGGTTTCACAAAATATCTTTAATATATGATACTTTCAGATCTTCCCCCCCATATTCTTTACTGGATGCTTTTATCTATCAATATGTGACTTTTTTCTTTAATTGGGCTGTTTTCCCTTTCGCTTAGGATGGACGTGATGAAAGATAAGATATGCATGTGTTGTCCCCAATAGCTATAGAGAGATCTCAGCTTAATATCTCAGTTGATTAAGCAGCAGTCCAATAAGCAAGATGCTGCTGGCACCTGCACGTGTTTGTCTCATGAGAGCACCCCACACAATCATCTGCAATAACTTGCTTAATTTTGCATTGATAACAAGTGTTAGTTCCAAGCGAGAACTTACATTTTCTAATTCCCAGCTTTATGATGCTTGCTTATATTAAACCTAAATGTGTTTAAATAAGGAAAAGCAAATGATGCCTTTGTTCTTTGTTGTGGTTGTTTAGAACTGGTTCATCTTCATCCCACTGTGTCTCTCACTGATTCTCCATTGCAGGTTGTGGTGAAAAGAAAAAGATAGGAGTCAGACTGAGGGAGCAGAGAAAACAGGAGACAGTGTGGGGAATTATTTCTTTCTTGGAGAGCTACATTGTCAAAATTCTGCACTACACTAAGCAAAAGAATAAAATCAAGGAACAAAGAGCAGAGTCTATGTCCACTCTCATTACTTTAAAACTCCCTCATAACAGGGCTTAAAAACCATTTAAGTGTATTTTAAGAATGCTTGGCAGTCAAAATATATGAATGTATTCTAGTTTTGATAAATCGAGATTGAGCAGCTTAATGAATATACCACATATGGAGGTATGCATAATCACACCACACACACCCAGCCATTAATATCTTCTCTGCGAAATGTTTAGGACTGTAATCACTGCTCTGATTATACATTGTGTGAACTTGAAGAACACTATTATATTGGGTGAGTAATGGATTTTGGTAACAATGCACAGAAATTGGTATTCTGGAAAGGGCTGCATTTGAAATCGTATTCTTTCCTGAGTCTGCAGTGGATTTCATGGCTCATCTACCTCACGGTAGGTTGTGGTTGATGGATTGAAAGCTTTCTGCTGAACAGTCAGCCTCAGACACCATCTGTCTTCCCTTGGCTTGCAGGTCTTGCTTTTCTCATCATTCATTCAAAACAAAAGTCTCAAAATTCTCTCAGACTTTTGATTGCAGTTAATTCCCTTCTATTCACCCAGAGGGTAAAGCCCGCTTTACATTTACTAAGGGTCCTGTGGATGTGTTCAGCAGTCTGCAGGTTTCGTTTGTGACCTAAAGTGAGGAGGACTGTTACTGCATTCTTCCTTTATTACATAGGTAGGTCACCTTTTGGACACCCCAATTTCTATACATTGTTGGATGACCTTAGAAGTTAGAGAAAATAAATGTCCGTCTTTCACTTTTCTCAAGAATCTCTAGTATTATGAAGTGTGATGCAGAGACTAAGGGATACAGCATTTTCAGCCCACATAAAATGATGTCAGTGATTGCTTACATTTCTCAACTCATAACAATGCTTATTTCCTTGTGGTAAATTTTAATATAACTGAACTTTTAAAAATAGGAGTGGATGGCATTTTCTTTTGGTTAACCCCAATTCAAGCCAAGATCATTCACTGTTAGTCATGTTTTCCAAAACTTTTTTTGGCTTTCAGTATGGATATTTTTGACAATTGCCAATAGAAAAATGACTTGCATGATTCTTCATATAACTTCCTATAGCTTTTATCCATCATGCTCACTCAAAAGCCTTGTAATATCTTTCTATTATAGTGTGTTTATTAGCACTAATCGAAGTACTGGTCCTTGGGCCAACAGCAACCACATCCTGACTGCTGATTAGACATGTAAATTCTCAGGCCTGCCCCAGACTGATGGAACCAGAACCTGATGCAAGGGGGGCAGCCAATGGGCAGGCCTGGTGGCATTAAGCCTTCCAGGTTGCATTCAGGTTGCATTCTGAGATCCACTGGTATGGGAGATATCATCAACCTCACTTACAAGAAGGTATCGCTGATATTTAGTGAATCCTGCAAAGCTGGAAGGCAGGAACTCTTCAATGAACTGAGAAAGGGGCCATTGCACTGCTTTGTAATAAAAAGAGTGGGTTATTAAAACTATTAACACAAGAAAATTAACCTAGAAGTTTTAATGACATAAATAACATGTTTGTGGTCCTATGCCTTGGGGATCTCATTGTCTTTATCATTTTCTTCATTGTGAAGAGGAGAAAGGGGTGCAGCTAACCCAAATAATGGCTTTTGCATCTAACTAGAAGCAGGAGACCCTGTTTTAATCATCACTTTCCAGCTGAAAGAGCCCATGCACAGCACTTGCATTGGGGTCTTTCCCAAGCCGCATTACCCACAGCAGTGGTGCCCTGGGTGCTTTCTCTGCACATACAATTTTACACACTATTAAGAGGAGTTTCATAGCCCTGTGGTATTAGAATGAATCCCAAGGGTAGCTGGCATTAACTATTCCTCCGTGACTTGGGGAATGAGCGCATCCTCCAGCTGAAAGTAGGAAAGTGTTCATTATCTGTAATATAAAAGTCTATGTAATGATGCCTGCTAAGATGTAGGTTCTTTGTGAAAGCAATTTGGGCTTTGTGTGTATAATCAAGCAAGTAACATTTCAGTCTATTGTTTATTCAACTGGGAGGAATATCTTTGAATAGAAAATGTTGCTATCATTCAGGTAAGCATATAACGTGCATGATGAGCCTTTATTCTAGGTGTACGTAAGCCATCATGCAACTGTATGGAAAAGCACATCAGACATGAATGTGGGTGCTTTATGAGTAATGATAAAGAGAGGACTTGCATATTGACCCTAGATCTGAGGGTGATGCCTGCTTCTTGGTGATTCTCTGCACCCAACCCAAGGCTCCTGTGGTTTTCTTACACAACTTCTGCTTCTCTATGTTTGACCTGCTCATGCTTCCCTTTAAAACCACTGCTATTCACCACTCATGTAAGTTATAAAGACAGAAAGCTCTTTTTCATCTTTTTTAAAAAGATAACATGGCCCTCCGAAGCCAGCATACACCTTACCAGTATTCAATAAGGAATGAATGAGTGAATTAGTGAATGGCATTTGTACTTGGTCACTAGTCCCAGTGAAGAAGACAGAAATCCCAGGGCTATTTATGATCCCTCTCTTTTCTTCTGTCTCAATCAATCAGTCCCTGTTTATGTCTTTCTTCTTATTACAAACCTTATTTTTGTGTTCAGTCTTCCAAATCTCCATTTGGTTTCCATCTCCTAAATTCATTTAGCTTATTTCCCTTCTGGTTTCCCCTCTTCAGTCAGGTGTTTTTGTTACTGTAGAGACAAAGAAACTTGGGTCAGAGGCCCAACTTCCTAAAGTCTGGTGTTCCATGTTTCCCAGGAGACAACACTCCACAGAAATCATTGAAAGCCAGGCTGGCACCAGGTCCCTTCAGTAAGAGGAGAGGCCAGTGCCACTGGTTTCTCCTGCCAGATCCATTGCCTGTTTCCCGTGACACACCATAGGGTCTGGAAGGTTTTGAACAGGGTCAAACACAGCATAGAATGGGCCAAGAGTTCTTAAAATGGGAAAAGGAAATGTCCAGGATCAGGGTGAGCATGCAGACTCACTGCCTCCTCCCATTACCTCTGCCCCTCAGAGAGGCTTAGTGCAGGTGTTCCGTGAGACCTGGTATAGATTTGCCTCCAGCTTTACCCTTCTACTGAAACCATAAGAAAGCAAGCAGAACATTTTATTCCAACATATGGAATTGGTGGGTAGCTGTGGAAAACTGCCTGGGAGTTTCAGGAGCTGCTACTTAAGGACCTTGGACCCTGAGAAGTCCTTATAAAGGACCAATTGGCAGATGAATCAATTCAGTGCCTCTGGGAGAAGGGACAGGCTGCTTAAGTGCAAATGGTCCATTTCCCAGGCATCAGGTTTAGACATTTGAAGGCACTTGAAGACAGTTTTGCTCATTGCACTGTAGTGCAATGTTTCTGGTGACAGAATCAACTGTGTAAGTTGAGAGCATGTATGCCCCAAACCTCATGCTCTGTGCCTTAAATCTCGGGTGGTGCTGTCTCTCAGGATGTCTCTTCCCACATTCTACACTCAATCCAAATGGGATGCTGAATGTCCCCCATGTGGTCCCTTATCACACTGCCAGCACAACTGAAGTTTTGCTGTCATTTGTTCCTAAAGACATCTTAAGCCTTCTCCCAGCTCCTTTCTTCCTGCAGTGTTCTCTGTCTTGAAGCATCTCTGGCGTGAATATCTCAGGTTCAGCCATAACATCTGGGCCATTCTTTTCTAGATTATTTCTCCAATTGGAATGTGCCTGCTTTATTTCCATTTCTCCTCTCAAAGTTTAATGGTTCTTCCATGGTCACTAGGAGGTAAAGTCTTATTTGCTAACCTCTCACAGCAGTTAACTTTAAATTTGACACACTTTTTCTTATCATATATTTCTTCAAACCTCCCTACTCTATCTAACTTTAGAAATGGGATCATATCTGTGTGCCTGAGGATGGTGTGCCTATTACAGGTGTTCAGCGGATAATGAGGAAGTGAAAGGAATGCAGCATGAAGTTCTGAGTACAAAAAGTTGATGACAGTGGAGCAGACACATACCTAAGGCTGCGTGAGCTGATGAGAGCCTTCCTCTCCTTCCTTCTGTCTCCCTAAGCCCCACCTGTATTCAGTGATTTCAGTATCACTTTTCAACAGAGGAATAAGGAAGCTTGATTCCTCTTGACATAGGAGTGGCTTTGAAGATAGAATAAGGATTCAAACCATGTACTTTAGTCGTTCAGAAAGCTTTTTTAAAAAGTAATAGAACATATATTAAACCCAGCAATTAACACCTAGTAATCTTTTGGTTTTCATCCCAATTCAATGAGTTGTGAAGTAGGGGAAAAACAGCCCAAATGCAAAGAAATCCTCAAGCAAGTCTCAAGATGATATTATTTTCTAAAAGCAATGTCAATAACATGAAACACCGTAAGAGATCTGTGCAGTTGCTTCACAGTTTCACATTTTTGCCTTCCAGGAGACGGAGCTGTTAGATCTCAGCCTTGTCAAAGATGCCAGGTGTGGGAAGCATGCCAAAGCTCCCAAGGTAAGAAGCAGAGCCTGGGCCTGGACCAGCTGCTGCCTTGATGCTTTATCTGTGTCGTGATGTCAATTAATTGCCCCAATTAAAAGTTTCTCTGTTGTGGATGTTGTAAAACACAACAGCCCGGATGCCTCAAACACTTACACTTTTATTAAAAGATGAGAAAATGTGTGAGCATATGGACAGACTTGAGGGGGATTGCTTCTTGCTCTTGATGCTTACTTTTATGTGATAAAAACAAAAAGTACATAATGCCAAACAGTTATAGATTGAACATTCCTACTTGGAAAATCCAAAATACTCTAAAACCTGAAAGTTTTTGAGTGTGGACATGATTCCACTTGGAGAAAATTCCACACTCATATTATGAATCATAGTCACTAAAAGTGTCGTATTAAGTTACTTTCAGGGTGTGTGTGTGTGTGTGAGGTGTATATGAAACAAAATTGAATTTAGACTTGGGTCTCTCTCCTAAGACAATTAGTACACATATGTAAATATTTCAAACCTCAAAAATTTCTCAAGTTCAACAATTATTCTTGACTCCAAGTGTTTGGGATGTAGTATACTCAACCTGGATTGGTTAGTTCTAAATGGTTAAGGTGCATTTGACATTATTTGGATGCTATCATTGAACATCATAAGCATTTGTGAACCATTTTTATTTACTTATAGTTACCATCACCTGTGTAGCTTAAATGCTCTATAATGAAGCATTCCCATCCATGAAGTCAAAATGTATGTGCTAACTCTAAACAGGTCTGTAGTGATGACCGACGTGCTTCAGGATCTGTTATATACAATGCCATTGGTTTTTGGTTTGAAAATCTTGCTGCAGAAATATGCAGAGAAGTAGGTGCAATATATATTTTTTATAAAATATATCTTTATGATCCATATTTACATACACTGAATGAGCAAATAATGTGTTGATGTCCCCAGTTCCCTGATTTCCCTCTTCTCTGTCCCCAATCAGCTGGGTATCCTCCTCCATGGGCAGTCTGGATCAGTCCATGGGGTAGGGGGTTATGGATAGCCTAGGAGTCATCCTGGTTCCACCCCCCTATGCATGTTGTTACTGAGGGGGACAATGTCTCTGGATATTCTCCTCCACCATGGCTCTTATAATCTTTCCACCTCCTCTTCTGCTCAGTTCCCTGAGTCATGGTGGGTGAGTATTAAGGCTGCTTTATTGTTGAGGTCTTAGGGGACCTCTGTACTTCTGCTTTAAGTTGTGCTAAAAATCATTGGCGTCTGTCTCTCTCGCTTATCCTGGGTTGACTGATTGGTTGAGGTTATAGGTCTCTTGCTTGTCCCAGCACACTCTGTGGGGTTCCATGTGGAGCCTCCACGGTAGGTCTGGGGTGGCTCATCTCTTGTCAGGATGTAAGCCTGTGGCCCGGTGGTAGGGTTGGAAAGGCCACAACTCTCTTGCTGCCTTCTGAAAAATACAAACAGAATCTCCATTGGAGAGTGAGATCAGTATAAGTTAATTGAGACACATTTCTGAATTGACTAGATTCTATTGTGAGTAGCATCTTTGTAAATCACTTCTAAAGTGAATTTCTCTTTGGGGTCCCAAGATTTTGGTTCCCAATGTATTTTGCCCTAAGTCCCCAATTCCAGTCAAGGGCTCCCCGTCACTGAGTGGATTACTTGGCCAAATTAAAAGCTGTTGATTGTGCAATATGTTTTTAAAGGTTATATTTAAGTATTGGATAAAGAAAATGTATATTTTTACTTTTATTATCTGTTGGGATGTGTTGACTTGATATGAAAGTTGAAAACTTTGGTTTTGGATTGAAATTTTAGTATTTTGGCTCATTTTGAGCAGAGAGAGTTCTGGCAAAGCAAATAAAGTACAGTTGCCATTCCAGAGCTCAAACTAGCAATTTTCTTTTCTTTCTTTTTTTATTTTTTGAGGTCGGGTCTTGCTCTAGCCCAGGCTGACCTGGAATTCACTATGTAGTCTCAAGGTGGCCTTGAACTCATGGCAATCCTCCTACCTCTGCCTCCCGAGTGCTGGGATTAAAGGTGTGCATCCGGCAAACTAGCAATTTTCTTTGTGTCATCATACGACTTTAATTTTTTTTTTCTCTAAAAGTCTAAATATATATATTTTTTTACATCCAGAATGATCCACTGCTTTGGAAATGCAGGAAATGTCAGCTAAGATGTTTTTTTCTCCAGAAGCATATCAGGACAGTGTGGAGTTGCTGGCAGAGTCTGGCATAGAGCAAGCACACAGAAATGGGGGTTCGGATAAAAGGGTTTATAGAATTGCCAACAGAATGTGATCACTAAAAATGTTTACAGAAATAACCAGAAATGTTTTTAGGAAAGCTCCTAATAGTATTTCATGTGAAAATTAGTCCCTGATTTACATTTATCTCTTTGTGGTTGGGAAATTAACTTTATATCAGCATCTTGTAATCAATGTTAGTTGGTGATGATTCAGAATTGTTCACAGTTTTTGATTTAGGAAAGAATATTTTCTTTTCCTCTTTTTTTTTTTTTGTTCCTCTTCCAACAATGATTCAGCCAAGTTTTGTGTAAGCCTGTTGTTAGCTCCAAGATCTATATGTCAGTAGGGTAGCTATGAAGCTTATCTTTAACCCAAGCTTTATGGTCTAATTGAATATCAATACTGGCTGAGGACAGCTGTGTGCACCAAGTCAGACCCGGGCATCAAAGACAAAGTCAATTCCACTGCCACATGGAGAGTTGCAGGCGGGGAGTTAGTCCTTTCATTGCAGTTCACAGCCAGCTTATCAGTGAAGGGCTTTGCTTGTGGACACGGTTTGATAAATGTCTATTGAATATATTGATAAGTGAAGAGAAGTAGCATCTGCACTCTGCTCAGCTGATAACTCACATTAGATCCTAAAGTGCTTCTCCAGAAGATGTACCTTTAACACTCACACTTTCACACTTGGCTCTTTCGGCTAACAGTTTCTCTAAGGGACCTGTGGCTTTCTCTGTTTGAGATTCTTGTTTTTCCCATTCTTTTCTCCCCTCCTTTTCCTCCCCCCTCTCTTCCTCACTTTAACATTAACACTTCCAAAGCTTGGTTTGGTTCTAATATGTGAGCCTTTGGGCTTGACTTCTCCCACTTGGGCCCAGGGGTGACAATAGGTACTTGACAGATATGCACTAAAGAGGCAATGAGAGAAGTATTTAGAAAACCTGTAGCACAGGAGTTCTCAAATATTACTGCACTTGAAATTACTTGGAAGACATAAAAAAAGGCTGATGCCTATTTCTCACCTCCATGGAGTTGGGTGCTCTATGAATCTAAAGGCTACAGATGTGGTGAGGTGTTTGGTTTGGAAACACAAACCATCGTCTGAGTTGGAGCATCACTAATTTAATGTAGGTGGTACTTGGCACCCATTGGACATTAGCCTTTTTTATATTACCATCTTTTTAAAATTTATAGTGCTAAGGACAGAACCAAGAGCCTCATACATGCTTGGCAAGCACAATAACCACTGAGTTACATCCCCACACTCACATGGTCTTTCTTTTTTGTTATTATGGAGATCACTCAGTTGATAAAGTTCTTTTCTGTGCAAGCCTGAATAGTAGTGCCTGCTTTGGGATCCCTAGAACACAGGTAAAAAGCTGGATGCTATAATGGGCATCTGTGCCTAGGGCAAGATGGTGATCCAGACAGGAGAATGCACCCAAAGCTTGCAGGCCAGGGAGCCTGGAAAACAGAGCAGTGAACGGGAGGTAGAAGGTAAGGACTGAGGACTCGCATCTGAAGTTGACATCTGATCTTCATATACATGCTATGGCATGTTTATGCCTACACTTACCTGGATATACACATAAACACACACTGCATGCATACATACATACACACATACATAGTACACACATATGGGTGTATGTGTATATGTATGTGTGTATGAAGTGGAAATTGACTTTGTGAATATTTGATTTGCAATTTCCACTTCATTTTTTAAGGTGGAGAAGTTCCTGTTCTAAAGAGGGATGAGAGTGGGCCTTGCCAGAAAGGGCTGTGTGGATCCATAAGCAACACATAGAATACAGAGGTTGACCTGAATGTCAGTGTAAAAAAATATCTTTCTTTTTAAGTTGACAGAGATGATATCAGTGCAACATGAATAAATAAAAACATAACTTATTTAAAATGTTTCGGGGTAGCTCATCAAGTAAGCATGAGAACCTGATTCACCCTGAGTTCAATCCCCAGCATTCATGTAAGAAGCTGGTCATGACCATGCATGCTGGTAACCCCAGTCCTAAACTGGAGGAGGAGATGTGAGGATTTGGGGGCTCAATGGGCAGCAAGTCTGATACCCCCGTCTCTCCCTCCCCAAAAGGCAGCTCCAAGTTCAGTGACTGTAGCTCAAAGAAATAATGAGGAAGAGCAACAGAGGAGAACACTCACTGGATGATCTGCTCCAGCCTCTGCATGTGAGGTGTGCAAACATTTTTCTCGCCACACACACACACACACACACACACACACACACACACACACACACACACAGCATCTGCTGGGGGATTCAGAGCTGAGGAGATACCTCAGTTAGTACAGTGGTCACCAACAAGCATGAGGACCTGAGCTTGATCCTCAGTGTCGGTACTAAAATGCCAGGAGTAGTGGTGAACACTTATAATCCAAGCATTGTGGAGGTGGAACCGAAAGGATACGCGAGGTTCCTGCCAGCTATTCTAGCTTCATTGGAGAGTGCTATGCCATGAGAAATCCTGTCTCAAAAAACAAAAGAGAGGGAAAAAATAGTGTATGGCATTCCCGATTATTCTAGTCAGCTTTATGTTGCTGGGATCAACATCCAATCCGGGCACAGCTTAGTGGAGGAAGGGGTTTATTTCAAGCTTATAGATCCCAGAGGAAGTTCCAGCAATGGTAGAAGAAGCTGCTTCCATACATCCAAGCAGAAAGAAACAACCAGGCAGCCAGAAAAAACCATAAACAACAAACTCAAATGGGCAACAAATAGCAGGGGGGGGGCAAGCAAAACTGAAAGCTTTGCATATATTTTGGCTGGAAATCAGATCCTCCCCCAAAAATACCTTAGGGCTGAACCCCAGGACTCACCCCCCCCCAGTGACATCTCCTCCAGCCAGGCTGATGGAGACAAGCTTTAATAAAACACCTGAGTCTATGGGTGTCATGGTTTGATACAGGTGTCCCCCACAAACAATTGAATGTGTTCTGATAGATCGATCCTCAGCTGATGGCAGTTTGGGTTTTACAACCTCGATGAAGCTGTGTTGTTGGGGGTGGGCTTATGGGGGTTATAAGCCAGCTTCCCCTTGACAGTATTTGGCACAAATTCCTGCCGCTGTTTGCAGTGCTGTGGCAGAGGTGATGTCCACCCGTCTGTTCATGCCATCGTTTTCCCTGCCAGGATGAAGTCTCCCCTCGAGTCCGTAAGCCAAATAAACCCATTCCTCTACAAGCCGCTTTTGTTTGGGTTCTTTCTGCGCAGCAACTAGAAAGCTGACTGCAACAATGGGGGACATACATTTAAACTGCCACATCGAGGAACAAGATTCAAAGTATTCTGCTCTCCACACACACACATGCACCTGCACATGCAAGAACAACACACGTGCATACATTGAAACATAAAAGGTTTGCAACAGATTCTAAATTGCAATATAATTCTGTTTTCAGTTCAGTCTTGTGCTAATGACTTATGGCACCAATACCTAGGCTCCTCCTTTTTCACCAACCTGGCTTCACTTGACGTTTCCTTCCCCTGGTTTCCCACAGTGACTGTCCTCTGCAAAGCAGCCTTAACAGCGACTTGGCTTCCTCTTCTGTCAGCAAGTATAGAGGCTGTGGACTGAGGGGTGGTCCAGTTGATCTCTCCAGAAAGATCACAGTAGAGGAATTGCTACACGAGCATATGGCCTGGATGGGGACAGCTTGACCAGAGACCATGAGAAACTGGAAGGGAAGTCACAGAACAGAGAGCAGAAAATTAACCATGTAGAGAAACGCTGGGCACAGGCTTGCAATCCAAGCACTTTGGATGCTGAGCTAGAGGGTCATAGGTTTGAGACCAGTCTGGTCTACATAGCAAGAACCTGTCACAAAAAAAGAAGAAAAAAAGAACGAATGAACGAATGAATGAATAAAAGAAAGAGAGAAGGAAGGAGAGAAAAAGAAGAAAGAAAAGAAAATGAGACAGAGTGGACAGCATTGCCAAATCAGGACAAACAGACTTTGTACCAGGAGGCCATCCTGAGTCTTAAGACTTTCTGCAGAAGTCTTTAGATCGCAAAAGAAGGCAAAATATTTGTGGTGTTTTATTTACCAAAATACTCAGGCCCCCTGCAAAGGTTTACTTTTGTGTTCATATCATTTTTGTTTTTCACAGCAGCTTGTTACATAAAAATTCAACATCTAGTTGAGAATGCACTATTTTCTATGCCTGCTGGGATTTGGAATAACGTTTATAGGAAATGGAAAAAGCGTTCATGTGCTGCCCTGTTAATGGACCTAAGTGTCCAACCCCCACATAGTGCATTCAGTTCTAATCATTTTATCATACAGCCCTTCTGTAAGTTACCACTTTAAAAATTTCTCTTTGGAGAGATTTTGGGAGACTGTTTTTATCTAATTGTACACCATAGAAGAAAAATATCTTATCATATAAAATCAAGTGCATTTTAATTTCCACCCTCCCTTGTGTACGAAGTCATGTACGGTGCTGTGGTGCAAATAACTCGTTTCTGCTGTGTACGTGTATGTCATTTCAAAGGGATCTGTTTTTAGGAAGAGTGTTTATCACAGTAGCACGTGATCTTTTAGTAGCTCCTGACCCAGCAGATCAGTTCAGGGGCATGTGTCCAGTATTAATAAAGGGAAATAGACTTGACCAGATTTCAAATGCCCATCTTGTTCAGAGTGACTGTTTCATGAACATGCTCGTGTACATTGCTTGAGCTCATGTATATGTTCTGGGACCACACAAAGTATATTTTTTGGGGAACTGCCTTATGAGAAAGCTTTCATAGATGCTATTGCAAAAAGACAACTCTATCCTCAGCATGCTGAGGAAGTAATGAGTCCTTATTCAGTACATCAGCACACCTGAAGCTATCAGCTCAGTTGATGGCTGTGCCGTTAATGAGCTGAATGCAGAGATGCCTTCTGATGGGGCCTCACTTTCCTCATCTGTAAAATGGAAGTTCATGGAACTGCCTGGTTTCAGGTGTAATTCCTATTAGCCCTTGGGTCCAGTGTTAAATGAGGAAGTTCATCAAGCCAAGACACTCTATCTACCTGATTTGAAAAGTCATGTCAAGCAAGTTGACTTAATGTAAAGTTCCTTGCCATATAGATATGGCCAAGCAGGTGAATGCCAAAAAAGAAAATCAGGTCACAAGCTCAACATTAATAGGCTATGCACACAAGAAGGCTGGCCTTATGCCAAACTCTGCATATGTGTTTTTGAAGGCTGTTCTGAGTTGGACCCTCATGATTGCAGAGATCTCTCAACTCGAAGTCCTCCTCCTGATAATATTCATTCCTTTGTAAATATCTAGGGCAACAATTAAATTATAGATGGAATATAGTATGGACCAGAATCCCATGAGACAAATTAGAGTAAAATTAAAATTTAAAAATTGATTAGGTTTGCTTTTCTAATCTCTATGTAGAATATGATGACTTAGTGATCTGACAAGGTGTCACTTAATGAAGATCTCTGCCTGGCCCTTCTCCAGCTATGGGAAAACCACAGTGAACAAAATGGGCAGGCAGCTTGGCTCCCTGTGTTACTTCTACTTAGGAGTAGTGGTGCTGGCAACCTGGATTTAAAAAATAAAATAAAATTCTCTGATTTTCTGTGCTTGCTGGCTTCTTGTGGGAACTGTTTCTACCTGTTAAGCTCTGCATTGCCAGCCTGAGATCACTGAGTGGAGGATTATGCAGTGAAGCACACCATGGCCTCTGCCATGCTAGGTCCCATCATGTGAGGGGAGAAGGATAACTGAGCAGAACAAGGCAGGGTAGGAGAGCGCAGGCTGGGAGGGATGGACAGGCTTGCTGTTTCACCCAGCTGTTGAGGAGTAAGTTCTCTTGATGATGAGTTGCAGCCCAATAAGTCAAAGTGGAACTTCGCGAGGAGAACTAGCAGAGGGTCAGCCAAAGCAATGGCACCAAGAGGACACAGCATGTTAAAGGAACAGCAAGAGGTCAGTGCAGCAACGGTTTGCTTCCTGTCTAGAGACCATGTTAATGGCCTGGCTGTCCTCTGGCAGAAGTTAAAAGGCAGAGGAACAACAAAATCTGAGTCTCTGAAAGTATCATTTGAGGCTGTGTTGGAAAGAGACTAAGGGAAGAAAGGAGACCAAGTGGCTGGCTACTGCAAACACCCTGGACAGTGCTCATGGTGACTCGTGACCCGGATGGTAGCTGGAGAGAAAATGAAACAGCACAGCAGCTAAATATGCATTGGAAATGGAACAGAGGGTTTATTAATGTTCGGGATATGCAGTATGAGACCAAGCGTCCAAGGACAGCTATCAGCATCTGGACCTCAGAAATGAGAAGGGAGTTCTTATGTCCAACAAGGAAAAGAAGAAAAGAACACATTTAAAAGGGAAAAGTCCATAGTTGGGTTTTTGACTTTTAAAGGCTGAGATTTATATCAAGAAGACATCTCACCTGGAGTCAGGGATGATGTTGGTCTTGGAGATGGAAGTTTGTGTATTTGAATCTTGAAGCTTTGGTGAGGTGTCCTAAAGGATATTTGTATAGAAGAAGGAAGTCTGGGGTCTAAACCCTCATGTCTCCAACACATAGACCGTAGACTTTTGGAGGACCCAACAAAAGTCTGAGAAAGGTATAGACACAAAAGAGTAAAATCAAAACCTCAAGCAGTCACCTGTGTCCATCCGTGGAGAAGTGGATATAAAGATTCAGCACATGCTTCACATGGATTATTTGCCTTACAAAGGGCTGAAACTTTAGTTTTTGCTACAATATGAACAGAACTCGTTGATATTATTCCAGGTCAAGTAAGGGGCACAAAAGGTAACACATGGCTTATTTCATTTTGATGTCTATAGACAGATTCATAAAGCTAAATGCTGACAGCTAGGCCATGGAAGGGGAGAATCAGCATTATGGCTTAATAAGGCCAGAGCTGTTTGAGAAAATAGAAGCAGACCAGGGATGGAGGGTTGAACAACAGAGTGACGTTCTTAATGCCACTTAAGTCTACTTAAAATGGTGAATCATGCCATGTATATTTTACCACAATACAAGGAAACACCCAGAGAGGAGGCAAAAATGCAGCACATCCCAGTTAGAGGGACGTCATTTTTGAGAAGAACCTCAATGGAGTGTTTGGATCAAATGCTAAACTTCTTTGAGGCCTAGGTTTTGTTTGTTTCAACTGAAGCTTCCCTTTTGCACACTTCCAATTTTACTGAGGATGTCATTTCATGAATCCTTTCAAAATGTCCCTATATTATAAGCTTGCCTTGCTAACATGCAAAATGGACCGTTTGCTTAAGGATTGTCACCTCCTAAATAGCTCATCATGGAATGTGGATGCCAATAGAGACATCCCATAATGAGGCACGATCTGGGTGTCACACAACAGTGGTTTCAGTGAATCATCTGTGAGGCATGGCGTTGAAAGAAGAGCTTTATTTATAAGCTTCCTCCTGACTTTGTGCTGATTTACATCGCATGAAACCACAGGCATAGTGTTCGATGGCCATACTTGAGAACTAGAAACAAAGAGCACTCCACGCCAAAACCAAAGGTCCTTCCTTTTTCTCGAGACTGCTTACGAGACCAACCTTTGGCCCTTATTCTTGGCTCCAACTATTTCTTAATTCACCTCACATGTTGCAAAACCTTTTTTTCTGTTTGTTTCTTTTTTGTCATTCAGCTTCTATTGATGCGTTTGTTTACATCTTTATTAAGGGGGACCAAAGAAGGGCTAAAATTTTACAGAATTCTCTCTCGTGTGTGTGTGTGTGTGTGTGTGTGTGTGTGTGTGTGTGTGTGCTCTTTGAATAGCTAGTCAAGATTATCTTCAAATGTAAATTATAAGGCATACTTCCTTTTTTATGTTCATTAAATTCCATACATGTCAGTGGTTTCCTTGGAAACAAAAACCTTTATATAACTTTCGTAACAGAAATATCAGGATGCTGGGGGTGTGGTTGGCAGATATTTGTACTTAAAGTCCTTACGGCTTTTTTCATTGCACCTCACCCTCACAGACACCCGGGAGTGAGCAAGAAAAGGGTTTGAAAGTGACCATTTAAGTATAGGATATGTCCTCTAATGGTCAGAAGCTTTGTGCTTTTTTAAAAGCATTGTTGAAAGGGGCTGACTTTTCTGAGCTGTTCGGTTCCCTTACTCGAGGACACGTTGGCATGCCTCTTGTCAACAGCTACATCCGAATAATTGAGTAGCAGCTGTATTACTGTATATGTGTACCATCTGTAAGATGCTATGAATTCCAGCTGTGGGCTGAGAATGGGACAGACACAAAGGAGTGAAAGCCAAAGCTCAAGCAGATACCTATCTGCCAGTGTCCATCCATGGAGAAGTGGGTAGAGAAATGCAGCACATGCTTCTAATGGAATATTAGCCTTACAAAGGGCCAAAACTTTAATTTTTGCTACAATATGAACAGACCTTGTTTCTATATTCCAGGTGAAATAAATCAGGCGCAAAAGGAGAAACATGACATGATTTCAGTTTTCTGTATATAGACTCAGATTCATAAAGCTAAAATGATGGGTGATAGGCCATGGATTAAGAACTGAATTAAGATTCAAATTAAAAAAAAAAAAAAGACAAGTACTTATAATTGTACCCTCCTGCCTAACAGCCCCAAAGACCCTCGAAGAGTTGAAGAGAAGAGAGGGGGTAGCTACAGTTCTGCCAAGAATCACAGTAAATAAAGCTCATGACCCCTTAGTATGTTTCTCTTGGTTCAGGGTAGATTCCTATTTGAGGGTGGTATTCATGACATGAATTTACTAAAGCCTAGGTATTTTCTGAAGGTTGTAACTTATGTTATCATTGCTTCGTGATCGTGTGATTTCAAACTAAATCTGATTTGTTCCACCTACAAAAGCACAGTTTTTTTTAAATATAAATTTATTGTCCATAATGAGTTACATTATTGTGTTTTGAAAGCATTTCTCATTTCTAGTTCTTTAAAATGCAAAATTACGCCATCTTGTGGATGTCCCTGATAATAATCTCAAATTAACTCTATGCAGTCCTGGTGTATAAATCAGTGCTTTTTTTTTTTTTTCCTTTAAAGGTTTAGAGAGACTTTATAAGATTAAGAGAAGGAAAGAGGAAAAAGTCCAGAGAGCCCCTGCCATGCAGAAGGCAGGAGCAGGTAGGGATCCCCCGCCGAGAGGAGGGGTGGGATTTACCAAAACAGGGACCAAGAAGGACAGGTGAGGAAAAAAGCCAAAAAAAACCAAAACAAAACAAATAACAACAACAAAAAAAAAAAAAACCCATAGGAAATGTGTAGCCCAGGCTTGCCTCAAACTCCTGATCCTGAGCCTCTCCAGCAGTTTCCTATGGGCGTGGGCCACCACAACTGGCCAGGGCTTTCAGTCTGGTAGAAACACACCAGAAGTCCTTGCTGTCTAGTCCCACTCAGATCAATTACATGGAAACGTCAGGCGGTCAGGCAGGCATTCTCTTTAAAGCTCCCTGGAGGCTCTGGTGCTCAGCCAAGTAGGAAAACCATCACTGTATGTGCAAAGACTACCAGTTTGAAGAGTTTCCTGTTTAAAAATAGTGCTTCCAGAAGTATGATCCAGAAAGGCACTGGGAAGCTTTTTCGAATTTTCAGTCTAGCCCTCTTTAATCTTAACTAGTGTGCCCCAAAGCTCGGCTTCTTCTCCTCTGGCTTCTTTGGTTTAGGACTTCCTCACATAAATTTTGAGGGGGTACAATTCACTGTTTCCTCACAACATTAGATCAAATTTATGACGTTATAAAGTGTCACTGTAATAAAGATAAATGTATTTTTTTCTAACAAATATGACTTCAAAATAGATAAAACTTCACAATCATTTCAGAAATCCACATTGGTGATTTTCTAAAGTGGCTTTATTGCCAAGTCTGTTTTTTTTTTTTTTCACATGTTTTATTTTTTTCTGCTTTCGTGGAGCAAACAGTATGTGTGTCTGTGAACTCTTAAGTGCTTAACAAAAAAGTAGGAACTAAGCCAGTGACAAGCTGTATGACCCAGCAAAGTCTTGCCCATCTCTGAGACTTGGTTTCTTCATCTGGAATACAAGAATAATCTCTGTTTATCTCACCTAGTTGCTGCAAGAACTCCAGAATAAAATTCATGGAAAGGACTCAAGGCAACTGTCATTTCACTGTATGTGTGAAACATATTTTAGCTCAATGTATTTTACACAATGGATAAAATATGTAACTAAGGCTCATGGCTGTATCATAGAAGACAAAAGCAAGCTAATGTTATGTCATTTACTTGTGTATATAGTACAGTTCCATGTGCTACTGTGGATTGCTTCATACTGAGAAATTTATTCTTTTGTAGCTCTGGTATTTAAACCTACCTTCAAAAATCTATTTGTTATATATTAACTATAAAAAGAATGAACATGAAGGAAGCCTATTTATCTTTAAAGCCAAACACCAACCCCCAGAGCAGAGAACTGTCATAATGATTCTATTATACTAAGACTTACAGTTCTTATTTAGAAAACTGTCTGGATTTGCCAACAGTTAGATTTTCTCAACAATCAAAATAATTTTAGAGCAATTTACTTCCAGTTAAGAATATGTTGGTATCTTTTTTCTGCACTCTGAAACCATTGAAGTAAAATCCAAAGCACTGTTTTGAAATAAAATAACAAGGCTTGGGGTCAGAGAGCCCCGGGAGATCCTAGAAATGTCCTTTAGTGTCTCTGGAACGACAATGTGTGCTGGATAGAGTCGCCTGGTGCATGGACTGTGCTTGGGAACAAGATTGGGGTTGCATTTGACTTTGGGGGTGTCTCACTGCCACACACCTCTCCACTTGCTTGAAGGTCTCTTTTGATGCATTTTTCCAGCGCTCAGTAAGACATATAGGTCTTTCTACATATGTATTCCTTGTACTGCCTCCATTTGGGAGATTAAGTTTGAAAGTAATTTGGCACCTAGTCTGACCTGGAAGTACTGGAGTGTGAGGTGAACCAAGACCTAGCAGGAAGAGTTGAAATGTGAATACTTCCTGAAACATAGGGCCTGAAATTGTAATTCTTGTGTAGCATTCAGACTCAGAGTAGACTGAGCACAGAGCTACTTTTCAGGTGACCTGGGTGCTAGGATTGCATTGTTTGTGTCCCTTCCAAATTTTATGTTGACACTTAGCCTCCTATGCTGTGGTATTAAAGGGAGACGAGGTCCTTAGGACCATTCACTCTGAATGGTCCTTTAGAAAGAAAGTTTTACAAAGAGGCCTTCCATTGTCAATGCAAGCACCATTTTGAAGCAGAGAACAGATGTCCTGAGACACTGGACTGGCTGGTTCTAGGTTTTCACCCTCTCTAACAATAGCCATGATGTATCTACACATAAATTATCCACCCTCAGGTATTTTGTTATAGCAGGACAGGAGTATTGAGGCACTTGATTTTAATTTTTAATGTCCAGCTGGTGGAATGACCTTGAAGGAGTCATGTCATCTTTTAAGGACCACAATTTCCTCATTATACAATGAAGGAGTTGGCAAGATATTCTTTAGGGGCTGATAATTATAGTTACTATAGACTACGAGAATTAACTGACATAAATACCTCACATAGTTTTGTCAGTTATGTGATACAATAATATTTATCAGGTATCTTGGTAGAAGAAGAAATGGAATGGTAGGTAGGTATGGGTCTATTCTGATAATCCCAAAATTCCTTTTATTTACCGTGATTATGTTTTGTATATGGATTGTTTTCACCAAAGGCTCAGGTGTTGAAGGCTTGGGTCATGTCCAGAGGTGGGGCTTTGGGGATAGGATTGGATCATGAAGCTTCTGCTTCATCAATGGATCCATCCAATGATGGAACAATAATCTGATGCTATTGATGCAAGTTTTCTGAAGTGCGAAGTAGTTAACAGGTGTCACTGGGTAACTGTCCTTGGGTGCATTTTCTTGTTCTGGGATCCTCTCTGCCTTTCAGGTAACACACAGAGAGGTAAGAAGCTTCTTCCAGTACTCCTGCCACCATGATAGTCTGCTTTGCCTCAGAGCCCAAAGCAATGAATCTAGCAGACAGTAGATATAAAATACTGAAGTCCCAAACCTGTGTCAATCTTTTTTCCCTTGAAGTGGTTTATCTTAGGTACTGGCCAAAGTGATGGAAAGTCTCCGTGGCCCTAAAAATTCTAACACATTTAACATATTCTCTCTGTGACTTCTAATACTTTTGCTGCTTTGTATATAAATCTGTACCAAGCATTAACTATTTCAAGTAAGAGCAGGGGCATTAGGAGAATTTCTTCATCATTACAGTAATTGGCCATAACTGTTTGAAAGTTTCTCTGTGTTTGTTTTCCTACTCCGCTTTTTACGTAGGTTTGGGCGAATTGAACTTGGTGGTCTCTGGGCTGAAAGGCCCTCATGCTTAAGCAACAATCACTCTTACCCACTGAGCTCTCTCCCCAGCCCAAGATCTGTATTTGGTGAAAACACATCTTATTTAAAACTGGTAGCGACTTTAAATGAGCTGATGAGGGCTTCTCAGGAGGATTTTAACTGAAGGTAAAATTTGAATGGAGATTTGATTAAAAGTTACTTGGCGAGCCATGACTTTTAAAAGCTAGAAATTCTTTTTGGTTTCTTCTCTGTGTGTCCCTATGTGAGGCTTTGGTTCTTCGTCTCTTCACACTGGGGGGAGCAGTAGAGGTTAAGAGACCCCACTCTAGTCCCTAAGCCATCACATCAGGTCATGTAACTCTTTCATGTGTTGCTTTCATCAGCCCTAAAATGAAGCTCATTAAACTAGTTCTCAGGACTGTTTTGAGGATTATAGACCATGAGATGTATTTCAGACTAGGGGCCTTCCTTCCTAAGTGGTAACATGGCTACCCAAAAACCAGAGGACATTAGTGCACATGCCTGTGAGCATGACCTGACACCTTAGATCGGCTATCTCTGCTGTGCTTGCAAACCGTTCTAGATATTTGTATTTTCAATCCATATTCTATCAGAGCCTTACTCTCTGGGGAAGTTTTCACTTTTAATGGTATCTTTAGCCTCATTTTAAAAAAGATTTTCTCATTATTCAGGTTTATGAAAATGCTAAGACAATGTTTACATTTTTACATTAAGCATTTCTCTCCTTGAATATTTCAAAGATTTGCAATATCTGTTTGAAAGTGTTTGCCAAACATAACTTTTCTTTCTACAAATGTTAATTGAAATTGAATTTCACTGCCTTTAGTTGAAATGAGGTAAGTCATTTTGTATCTGGTATGATTTATACTTGAATTCAACCTTATTGTAACTTACTGAAAATTTAATATGATTTTTTTAAAAGTTTATGTTTTGGGGCACATACAAATGATCTGGGAAATTTAAAATGTATTAAATACTTTTGCTCTATCTCTTCTGTCTATAAGGGGAATTAATAGGATAGACTGATTTTTAGGGGCTCTAAAACATGTATCTGCATGAATCAGTTCTTTGTAATATTTCTTGGTAATCAGTGATTGTTTACAAGGTATTATCTACATATTTTTCCTAGCAAATATGTATGCCAAATGAAAATATAAATAAAATTAATTTAAGATCATTGCTGTCCATCCCACATATATATCAACAATGTGGAATGTCTGAATAAGGGAAAATTAATATTTATTTTTCTATAGTATTAAGGTCACAGTGCTTTGATATAAACTCTCCACACAAGTATTGAAGAAGAATATCTCTTAGTATATCAAGCTAAATGTGGATCTTTGTTTCAGATCTTTCCTGGGAGTGAGTGGCTGATAGAACTCCTGGGAAGTTTGTCAAAGAATAAATTGTATAAGCTCAAACTAGATTCCATTTTTAATTTTATGGTTATTTGCTCAAAATTTCATGGTTTGAGCTGATAGTTTTTCAGTCAAATAAGTTATTTGAAGAATACAGTAGAGCATTTAGACTATGGTGGAAGTGTGATGAGTCCTATTTTTTTTGTTTTAAAAGAAAAAAGGTGTAAATTGTTAATTTATGATAAAATGTGGAAAGTCATAATAGGTTGGTTCTCTGATTTACACGTTTTTCACAGACATGTCACCGTGCTACAATCAGAACAAAAAGCTTTTAAGCAAAATCAAATATCTAGAAACTCATGATTCTTTTAATCATGCCCCTTAAATGCTTTGATTTTCATTTACAACTACTCATACTCTATTCAAGATTACAAACTGAAAAACTATAAAGCCATAGCAGGAAAAAAAAAAACACTATACTTTGAGCTGAGCCATTCCTTGCTCTTTAAACTTTAGATTGTTTCTCAGACAACAAGATGTTAAACAATAAATCAAGTATTTAAAGCATCAAGCTCCAGCGGAAATGGAGAGCTGGCAGATCAGAAGTGTACTATAGAGAGTATCATTGCCCCTGTTAGTAAGGTGTGGAATTGTTGATTCCTGGGCAAAAATTCATCCTGTGATGAATTCAAGCTGATTCAAAATATTTCAAGGATGGGTGGGAGGAAGACTAGTCAAAATTCAAGAGGTTTAGAATGAGCCATATGGAAACCTACTCTTTGGATAATGGCACACCCAGTGCCATTAACGATGCATTGTTTCTGGAAAGATTTCAGTGGAGCAAGTTGTTGACCAGGGAGGTTCCTCAGGCCCCCAAAACATTACAGGCCATTGTCAACGCTCTCAGTTGCCCACCAGAGCGAGATGGTAAGGCCCTATTGCTGAAGACCACACAGGCTTGGGCTGCAGGTCACTGAGAAATCAAGCTGGAGCTGAGCAGGAAACCTCCTCCCTGTTAACCAGCTGACAGAAAGCTGGAAAAAGCTACAGCTGCCTGCAGCCCTATGGGAGAGAGAAGTCATCAATGGTGGTTAACAGCAGTGGACCTAGAAAGCCTTAAGACTGGCCAGCCAGGCCAAATGTGCCAACTAGGGTAATAGTGGCACCTTTATTGTGGGGGAAACCAATTGCTTATATAATTGGACAGGAGGCCCACTCCACGGGAGGGAAAGCATGCCTGGTACTGAAGACCTAGTCAAAAGCCTATGGCAGGGGAGGTCATGAGCACTATGGGAATAATGCCTTCTGTTGTTTGGCTAAATACATATATTATGCCTACTAAATTGCCTTATACTCATTTTTAAAGGGCCATACCCATACAATAATGCCACTGTCACTTTTGGCTAGAGAAGCTTCTCTTTTTCAGACAGTGGTGACCACTGGGATATCACAAAAGACACCATAGTGCTGAGAAGAAATGATAGTGGATTGTTCAGCACTGGACATCTCTGTCATACTTCCCGATATAGGCTCAAGCCTATTGCGGAAGAGGTGGCTGAAAGATTGTAAGAGCCAAAGGAAGGGTAGGATTGATTATAATGCAAACTTCCAGACACAAAATGGCCTTGATATTCATGATTTTGCAGTGCCTGGTAATATCTACACATAAAGGAGGAAAAGATGAAGACACCGAAACAAAACAGAGTCTAACAGAGGGGGAAGGAGATATGAGGGAGGGTGGGAGGGAATCATAATGGTTTATTGTCTATAATTATGGACAGTATCAATAAAATGTTTAAAAAATTAAAAAAATATATATTTCTTTCAATCCTAACAAAGCATATACCTTTAATAGCATTAGTTGGTATTAGTGGCGTGTGGCAAGTTTCACACACTATTAATTTTAGCCCTACACTGAACAATACCAGTGTTATGAGTGGCCAGAAAATGAAAACGATTCTGACTTATTGCCTCAGTCTTCAAAAGTGAGAAATTGTCCAAAGGACATTTTAAGTACATGGTGGGAAGAGTGACAGGAAGGGATTCTGTCTTTAATTTTGTCAATGTCTGAAGCAAGTGTCCTCCTTGCCCAGGCAGTCAAGCACAGGGAACAGTTGACCCACCTGAAACACTGCTTGGCCTGAGCAGTAAACATACCTGCTCCTAAACTGCGCCCCAGACGGCTTACTGGATGCCCTGGAGTTCCCTCCAATGGAGAGCCCAGACCCACCGCCCCTGTGGCTGTGCATTCAAGCCTTTCCTGTCACATTTCTCTTTCTGCGCGGCTTTCTGTGTGTGACTTTTTTCAGTTCCTTGAATAAGATGTCAAGAACCTGGAAACACTCAGAGAACACAGGCAACATTTTTTTGAAGGAATTAAATCAGTTATCATGGAGGTTTACTGATTCCAGGAACACCAAGCTGTGTATTTGTTTCCTAGAAGATCAAATGGTGTTCAACTTTGTATTTGCACACATGGCATGTGGAAGCTCTTTCAGCTAAAGACATAGTAAGCATGTAAATGATTCCAAGTATTTCATATTGATCAGTTTTATGGATGAATAATAATCTCTCTAAAATCACATTAACAATTCAGTGGCACAGAAATATGCTTCCACTAATAACGAAAACTTTTACAGAAAATTCAGCAGAGCTCCTTACTCCTTGGGAAGTGTCTAACTAAGAACATATATTTTGATGTTATTAAAATTAAGTTCTGTGGAGTTATTAAGTATCTATGTAGTTAGTCTGATATATTTATAGTTCTACTCAATTTGGAATATTTTAACTATTTTTATTAATTTTACATTTTGCAAATCTAACATTCACATGCTGCAAGTCCAATATGAATATAAATGAAAATACTCAGAGAATTTTCTCTCCTATCCATATCCTGTTTCATTTCATTCCTGTTTACCTTCTGGCTTTCCTTCACCATGTTTCCCTGTGCAGAAACAAGACGTAGAACACGTAAACATGCACCCAGCTGCCCAGGCCGCTCATAGCAGTTACTAAACACACACCCAGATCCCCAGGCCTCCCATAGCAGGTAAAGACAACCTAGCTGCCCAGTCCTCTCATTGCAGTTCTAAGGAGTCCTTTTTTTCCCTATGTTATCTGAGATGCCAGTTTTTTAAATATGTATAAAATAACTCTTTTTTGGACAAATGTAGTTTTCTATCTATATGCTGTTATAGTTTACTTAGTGTAATATATTCTCAAAATCACTCCACGTAGATCATGGCAATCCTCGTGTACAACTTTATATTACTCTTGTTCAGAGCCATATACTAGGTTCTTCCATCAGTCTCTGTGGCTTTGCATTTCAGTTCCTTTGTCTGTATCTTGGATTGTATGGGGAGGGGATATTTAGAGATTGGATTGTATGGGGAGGGGATGTGTAGGTCTTGGATTATATGGGGAGGGATGTTTAGATTTTGGATTGTATGGGGAAAGCATTTTAGGACTTGGATTATATGGGAAGGGAGTGTTTAGGTCTTGATTTAAATGGGAAGGCGATATTTAGGTCTTGGATTGTATGGGGAGGGAATATTTAGACCAAGTCAAAGCTTCATATTCTGAAAATAATGGTGGCAAAACAATACTCCTCAATTAAAGAAAAAAACAGAGAAAACTGTAATTAGAAGGAAATCTCTAAAATAATTCCAGAATTTTCTAATTGGTACCAACTGGTGGCAACTTCTGAGTGTCCTTTGTCCAGTCAGAGTTTGAAAGAGGAGGATGGTCCATAGGAGCCCTGCTGCACTTGAGGGCCATCTGAACTCACTTTACCCTGTTATTTGAATCCCTGATACTTTGTCCTTAGATTAATAAATGCATCAAATCACAATCTGTGTTGGATTCTGGCATCCATGCCCCTCCACTCGTGACCTGGAGTCCTGACCCTCTAGAGGCAGCTGCCGGTAAGGTTTGTTACTCTTTGCCAGTCTGGAGCTGAAGGACAAAGGTTCTCAACATGCTGGAATTCCCTGTTAAGTAGTGAGGGACCAACCCACTGACAGCAGAAGACAGCGCTCAGTGCCTGGCTATGAGGGACAAGCCCTTGGCACTGCCATCTTCCCACAAAACCTCTGCTGCTCCATTATTTTAAAATATGTTTTATTTATTTGAGAGAGACAGAGAAAGATGGAGAGGTAAGGGGAGAGAGAGAGAGAGAGAGAGAGAGAGAGAGAGAGCGCACCAGGGCCTCCTGCCATTACAAGTCCAGACACATGTGCCACTTTGCACATCTCACTTAATGTGGGGACTGGGGCACCAAGCCTGGGCCCTCAGGTTTGTGAGCAAGTGCCTTTAACTGCTGAGCCATCTCTCCAGATTTCATTTTTGTTTCTGATCTCTACCTTACCACCAAGTATGTTACCAAGTTTCTCTTTTTATTTTTGACACTTGGCTAAGAAATGTTATTGCTGCGTGTTTGCTAATATAGTTTTTACTAGAAGCTCTTAATATATGTGCATATTCATATGATCAATAGCCATGTACCATGCACAATTTTGACACCAGAGCAGCCTAAGATCAAGGTACAAGGTAATGGCAGATCTAGTATCTGGTAAAAGACAAAAGATTTATACAATCTGGAGAAACCGAAGTCTACTCAGATCTAGTATCTGGAAGGGCCCACATCCTGGTTTGCAGAAGGAGGCCTTGTCACTGTGTCCTCTTAAGGGAGAGCAGAGAAGCCAAGAATAACTCTCTGGTCTCCTCTAAGGGCATTCAGCCCTTTTTATGGATGACGTTCTCACCCACTCCATCCTTCATCTTCACTTTCCTCACATTGAAGATTAGGTTTCCATGTGTGAATTTGGGGATGTAATGTATAGTAGAATGTTTGTTCATGTGTTTTGTATATTTTTCTACACATTGTTCATTTTCCCTTCATTTTTAAGAACTTTTATATAAAAGGGAATCAGTCCCCTAATCATAAATGCACAAAATTGTTCTCCCTGTATGTTTTTAACCCTTTGGCATTGCGTATGTAATTTCTACTAGGTAATTTTGTGTTCATTTTTATATTGTGGATTTATCAATATATATTTCTTCAGATTAATGAGGAACCCTTAGTTTTTGTACCTTTTCTACTTATTCACAGTTTACCTTATAAATGTTTTTTGTCTTTTATTCTCTGTTTTTTTTATTTTTAAAAAATATATATTTATTGTCAATAATTAGTTACATTATTTAGTGGGCAAACAATGAGTTGTTATCCACAATTCCCCAATCTCCCCCATCCCCAATCAGCTGGATATCCTTCTCCATGGGCTGTCTGGATCAGTCCTTGGGGCAGGGGACCATGGATAGTCTATTATTCAGCCCGGTTCTACTGGCCCAAGTGTGTTGTTACCAAAGGGTGCCATGCCTCTGGATAGTCTCCCCCACCACGGCTCTCACAATCTTTCTGCCCCCTCTTCCGCTCAGTTCCCTGAGTTGTGGTGGGTGAGTATTAAGGCTGCTTTAATGTTGTGAGCTTAGGGGTCTTTGTGTCAAAAATTGTTGGTTTCTGTCACCCTGGCTTATCCCACGTTGATTGAATGGCTGTGGCTGTGGGTCCCTTGTTCATCCTGTCATTCCCTACGGGATTCCATATGGATCCTCCACGATATGACTGTGGTGGCTCATCTCTTGCCAGGATCTCAGCTATCTGCCTATGGTCGGATGGTAGGATTAGATGGGCCACAGCTCTCTCGATGCATCCTGAAAAATACAAACACAATCTCCATCGGAGAGTGAGATCAGTCTAGGTTAACAAATATATACAATTCTGGATTACCAAGATTCTATTTTTAGTAGCTTCTCCGGCAATCGCTCCCATAGTGCATCTTTTCTTGTGAGCCCAAGAGTATGGATCTGATGCCTATCATCCTGAATACCCAGTTCCAGTTAAGGGCTCCCCCTCCATAAGTGGAATATTTGGCCGAATTTAAAGCTCTTGATTGTCTCCCCCAGGCCCAGGTTTCTCCATTGCACTAGTGCTCCTTTCTTTGTTCACTGTTCTCTCCCAGTAGGAGGTATGGTCAGCCTATTCATGGCCACAGACTGTGTTTCATGCCAGTGGTCTCTGTTTACTCTAGCTGTCATTGATCAGCTTCCCCTGGCAGCTTGTGCAGTGCCTTCCAGCACTATACTAACTGACATCTGGGGGCTGGTTACCATTCCGGACCTTGAAGGGTCTCTTGATGCTGATCAATGGCATTCTGTAGTTTCTTCAGCAACAGGGTTTGGCCTCAGGCCTGGGGAGGGCATTCAAGGGCTTTGACAGAATTCTGTCTTGTTTTTGGAACCTCATGGGTCACTTTGGTCAACAGCTCAGTGAGGGAAGGAACCGGTGGCTGGGACCAGGTGTTGTCAGACTGATCAATTATTCACAGGCTTAGACTCTCTCCCCTACTACTCATGGCCCCTCTTGCCAGTCGGTGCCCACTACTTGCTCAATAGGTTACAGTATGCTCGTGAGGATTTTATGTTTTTGAACCTAATTTGGTTTAGCCTCATGCTTAGCCGTTCCCCTCCCCCATCCCTTACCCCTCATTCATATCCTCTAACTTCTTTCTACTAGTCTGCGTAGAGTTTACGGTTAGCCTGGTTAAGGACTGCATATGAGGGAGAATATGCGGTGTTCGATTCTCTGATCTTCTGAGTGTTCACTTAGTAAAATCTGTTCAAAGTCTGACCATTTTTTCCTAAATTTTGATATGTCATTTTCCCTTTCAGCTGAGTAGAATTCCATCGTGTAAATATACCACAGTTTCGTTGTCCATTCCTCCATGGATGGGCATTTGGGTTGATTCCAATTCTTGGCTATTATGAATTGAGCTGCTATAAATATAGTTGTACAAAAGTTTCTGCTTCAAGATGTGACCTCTTGTGGGTAGATGCCTAGTAGAGGGATAGCTGGGTCCATTGGTAGTTCTATGTCCATTCTGCCTAGGAGTCTCCACACTGCTTTCCATAGAGGTTGTGTTTTTTTTTTTTTATTTTTGAGACATACTTTGCCACAGCCCCGGCTAGGCTGACTCCTGCAGAGTGTTTTCTAGTAATTTTATCTATTAGTGCATGTATCTTGAATCATCTCCCCCCGTTTGTTGTTTATTATGAGGTATGAATCTAGTTTTACTTTTTAAATTTGATATTCTTTTGTTCAACATCACACACTGAGAAGTCTGTCTTTTGCAATGACTGCTTCCTAATTTGTATTTTGTTCTGTACGTTGAATCCCTTCTTTTTCATGTCGAGGGTTTCTTCTATATGTTCCTCAGTCTATCTGCATCTCCGCTGGTCTATTTCAAAGTTCCATCTGTCTGTCATTGTGTAATATAACACTTTAAATGCAAGGTCTATGTTTTAAGAATGGATTATTACTATTTTTTATCATCCCATTTCTATGAAATTGTACTTTCAGTACCAATCTTCTGTTCTCTCTTTTCATTATTTATCCTTATGGGAAGAACGTTTCTCCTAGGAAACTTTCATACATTTTATATTTTAATATAGTTGGAGAATGTTTTAAAATTTTATTTTTTTTAATTTTATTGTTTTTCAATTTTCAAGGAAATGAAAAACAAAATCATTACTACTAAAGCACTTAATATAATCTTATAAATTTAACCACAAAGCCCAGGAAATAAAAACTTAAGAAAACTCGTGGTTAGTCTTACTTTGAAATTAGACTTTAGAAACCGGTGTCATCACTGAGCTAGTTGTTCCTTCTATAATTTCAAAGTGCATTTGATGTAAAAATAACTTCTGTGCATTATTCATGTTGACAGGCCCTTAAAATAGTCATAAAGCATGTGGGAACACATTCCTGCTGCATATGCCCCATGCTTTTTAAGTCTATCAATTTTAGGAGATGGGAATCTTGCATAACGTCAGAAGTTTTCCTATGTTTTTAACTACTTGGAGTGGCAGAGGGAAGTGTCTTAACTGCAGTACGTGGGTGAAACTGTCACATTTCTTGATAGAACTTTTATCTGAGGAGGGTGAATACTGACAATTTCACTTCCTGATTTTTAACAATATTCCAAAATTGAGTAAATTCTCCTTTAAATGAATATAACTTTATGCCTGAGTTTTTCTTGATAGTTGACATCGAGTGCTTAGCCACTGTTGGTCTTTATTACTTTGTGAATATAAAGATTGAAATATAAATTGACATGTATTAGCTCCCTTGGGTGAAAGTCTGGAATAAGTATTAGTCTGTGTTTGACATTTTGGTGGTATTGGGAATTACCCCCAGAGCCTCTAAGCTAGGCGAGAGTCTACAGCCTGGCCACATCCTCAGCCCATTTGTTTAGTGCTCTAATTTTGAGAGGAGATTCATTAACATGTGTGTCTGACCTTCAATTTGCTATGAAGCCTAGGACGTTTTGAAACACACAGTCATCCGGTCTCAACCTCCTGGGCAACTGGGATTGTAGGCATGTGCCATCTGTAGCTTTTATGAACTTTTTACATTTTAAGCAGACTTAATGTTTCAAGCCAAATAGATAGTAGGTCTTTGTTTTCACTCAGGTTATTTTTTTATCTCTTATAAATGTTTTAAACCCTTTATCCTATGAAATATATGCAGCCTATTCCAGTATTTTGATTTAGTTCTAGGTAGCATTTCTACTTATACTTTAATGACCAGTAATTAAATAAAAAGGAAAACATGTTGGTATGCGTAGGTGTTTCTGGACACTTCCCTCCATCTCTGTCAAGTGTTTTAGTAGATTTTCTCCATTCTGTTGCGAATACAACCAAATCCTGTGACAAAGAATAACTTTTTGTCCTCGTATTTCCAAACTTCATATATGTATATATTATCTTTCTTTGTTATTTAGTTCTGTTGCTCTTTTTGCTTAGGTGTTGTTTTGAGACTGGGTCTCACACTGTTGGCAAAACAAACTTACTGTTGCTTCTCTATCCTCGGCTTTCCAGGTTCTGGGAACGCAGGCATCAACCACAATGCGAGGGCCTAGATTTTCTTTATTTTATTTTATTTTTTGGTTTTTCAAGGTAGGGTCTCACTCTAGTCCAGGCTGACCTGGAATGCACTAGTAGTCTCAGGGTGATATGTTTTAAAACTTTGGAACATCTCCTCTTTATAGTTGGCAAAATGTAATCAATTTTGTATGTGATAACATTTTATTAGATGCCAAACCGTGATTACAACTACTTAATTCAATAGCTCTCATAAGAAAAGCCCTACATTCTGTTTGAAATGAAGTTAAAGGAGAAGTAAGATGAAAATCTGATCTTTATGGCTCTCAGATATGAAACAAGGGAGCCAAAGGAATATCAAAGTCAATATCCTACAAAGCCCAGCATAGTGTATGGAGAAATCAAGCACAATTGAAGTGTTTGGGGATAGCAAGGTCTGCATTGTGCCCAGTGGGCTGGCTACTCGGCAGGCTAGAGTGGGGGAAGACCAAAGCTTCTCCAAGAGTTAGAGCTTGAATGTATTCTTGTTTGCTGCTCAGAGAAGCCTGGATATGAACTGTAGCATGCCCACAGACATCATGGGACACTGGACGCATATGTGAAGCTTAACTTTATTCAGTACCTACAATACACCCACTATCAATATTTGAGAACAGTTCCCCAGTTGCTCATTCAATCATGTCTTATTTCGAAATGTGAATATCCATTCTTGTGGAAACCAGGGCAGTTCTTGTCCTTTCATTTTCTGCTTAGCATGTAGCCTTGATGTTTTGTTCAAGCAGGTCTTTTGGTGGCTCATGAGTTGTAGGTGTGTCTTTATTTTACTTCTTTCTTTTGCTTCCTGTATTGTCTTGAGAACAGGCTACCATGCCCTTTGAGAAGGTGGTTTGGAGAAGAAAATACTATCTTATTATTGAAGTAAAAATGAAATGGCTCATTATCTCAAAGTAATTTAAATTTCTAGATTTTAAAATAAATGGATCCTTTCAATACTCCCTCCCCCAAAATATTAGTTTTTAAATCAAGTCTTAATTCCGTGTAATAAAAATTTTGCATAGACTCCATAAAACATATATGTTTCAGAAACATGATTCAAACATAAAATATGAAAGTAGTTTTTACTGATTTTGACTTACTTTGATCCAAGTAATGTACAAACCATATTTCCTGAAGTTGCTGTGTTCATACTGGAAAGAAAAGCAGTCTGTTTCTCTCAACCCTGATACCTGTCAGCCCCTTTGCCTGACAGACCTCTAATAATTAAACCCTCTTTGCTTTGAATAATCAGATGGAGATTTTTTGCTGTTTAGTTCTCAGTCTAGAAGACAGAGTTCTGGCATTACTCTCAAGCTGTAGCAAGCCTCCAAAAACTCAGGGCATGAAACAACACTTGTTCTACTTCAGCTGAATCTGAGGGTGGTTCTGGCTTTGTCTGGTCTCAGCTACAGGTTGGTGATGTGGCTCTTCTAGTTTTTCCTGGGGTCTCTCACATGATTGGGGGTCACCTGGTTCTAGGCAGCCAGCAAACGGTCTCTGCCCTTTAAGCATCCTACAAACCATCACTTCAGAATAGATCCAGCCAGGTCACGTGCTCATGGCGAAAGCAGAAGCAGGCAGAGTGTGTACAGCATTACAAGTTCTGAAGGCATAGACTCCATCCAAACAATACGCTAAGACAGGACACATCAACCTAAACTGAAGAGCAGGGAGACAGGAGAAAGTTCGCAAAGCATCTTTGAAGAAGGGACAAGGTATACATACAGTAGAGAATTAGGACTATTTTTGAAGCTAATATGTTCCTTCCCAGAAAGTTGGTTGCTTCCACCAAAATTAAAGTATCTATAACCTTCCCTGTATGTGTCCTGGTCATGGATCCCTTCCATCTCACAGAGCCACTTTGTCACAGCTATTGCATTATATAAACTTAAGGTGGCATATATTATTTTGAAATAATTCTAACCCTACCACTACCTATTCAATTTTACTATATACGGTCTCATTATTTACAACTATATTATCCCAATGTGGAAATGCTGTATAATAGTGGTAGTTAATCTCTGGTTGTCAACTTGACAGGATTTAATTCACCATGGAAACAAATATTTATCTAGTTGTGTTTGTAAAGGATTTTCTAGATTAGTTGACATAGGAGAAATCCTCCCCCGCGCCCCCACTAACTTAGGCTGGGTTCCTGGACTGTATGAAAAAAGAAAGGCCTGGCTAAGTATTCAGTATTCCACACTCGTTTCTTCCTCACTGATGGCCAGATGACCATTGTCTCACTGACTTCCTGCTCCTCTCATGCTTTCCCTGACATGATGGACTTTCCCTCATAACGGTAAGCTGAAAATACAACATTATTTCCTTAAACTGCTTCTGTTCAGATGTTGTATTCCAGCAATGAGAAAGTAACGGACACAGTACTGACATGACATTACCGTCTCCCTACTGAGCAATGCCTACTCAGTGATGCTGAGACTCAGAAAAATTACCCCCACGAGTGGTGTTGTGTCGTGATGAGTACTTTGAACTGAAGGCATCCAAAAATAAATTCTCTTCTTGACCTCCTGTCCTTTTCCCTGCTCCCCTTTCTCCCCTCCAAGATGGGCCTAAGAAACTAAGAGTTGTTTCTCCTCAATGTAGATTGTAGAAGTTAGAATCTCTTTTTCCCAAGCTGTCCCTGAGAACTAGAAATACCACTCTAACCTTATCTCATCTTCTGGTGTGAAAGCTAGCCTCAAAGAAATTCTCTGATCTGCCTTTCTGGGAGTAGAAGGCAAAACCCTCTTTCCAGAAAGAGCTGTTCCATGTACCTCCCCAAAAGGAGTACCACTCAAGGAAGCTAAGACAAAAGTAAGTGAACTGGCACTTATGAGTTTCTCTCTTCAGTCCTTTACTATTACATCCAAAAATACTTCGATGCGCTAACCTTAAAGTGGACATTTTTCCTGTATGTTTTTTGGCCTGCAATTCAAAGGTACATATTTCATATAAATGTGTTATGTTTGTCTCTAATTAACTTCTCTTTTGTTTTACTGATAGCAGTGATAATATTTATGATGGAGGAAAAAAAAAGCATTACGTTTTGGCCCCCAACACAACACCCTATCGAAAGCTTGTCATTGCCTAGGAGAGTTTACACAACTGAAACTGGAAAACACTGTCAATCAGGGTCCATTTTTCTCTGTTTGATAGCTGCTCATTACCTTGTCCCCAGATAGCATTACCTGCAAGTGTCGTGGAAGATTCGGAGGTGCAGACCAAGTCATCCCTTATTTACTCCTATATCCTCTGTGGTTTTGGTTTAAGAAATAAATCATGTAGATGGAGTAATGGAAAAATTGGCTAAACATGCATTTTAATTGAGTAAGGAATATGATATAAGCATCTGTTCTCTTTAGCAAATTATAATACTTATAAGAAAAATGTAAGTTTATTCACCCTCCTAGCTAGTATCCATGCACAAATCTGACATTAAGGAATATGGAGGGAAAAGAAAGTGATGCTTTAGGTCGCATCCATTGTTGCGTGCATTCAGAAGAAAATTCCAACTGTCTTTAGTACTGTCATTCCTTATGAGCTTTGCTGTGAGAAGCAAATGCAAATGAGGTACACTGTGTTCTCCATCCATGTTAATGAGGACCAGGTGTCTATCTGAGACACATACTTTTCCTTTTACTTTTCAGTATTCTAAAGCAGCAAAAGTCATTCCATTTGCACAGGCTCCTTCGACACAGCCCACTCTTTGAGGAAAAGAGCTCACTGAAGAAACCTTAGCAAAGGGATGAAGACTGCTGGAATCCTGTTCTTTGGTTCGACCACCTTCAAGGGGGGTATATTTTTCACTGTAAATCAGTGTAAATTCTATGGCTAATGGAGTCTGATGTCTCTTGATATTTTTATTGTTACAGATAATCCAGATTGAAGGCTAGAATGAACATGTGATTCTAGAATAAAACATCACTAAGAGCCCGTGTTTAGATTCTCATGGATAGACATAGAAAAGTTCTGTATGTATGTGTCATCAGATTATCATACAGGTGTTTTCCCCAAGTTCTGTCTACTAAGGATTTAGAAGTAATACTATCCAAGCAGCAAAGAGCGCATCCAAATGCTGTTCTACAAGACCAAGAGTCCTAGGAATGTTCAGGAATTTATACAACACAATTGCACTATATTTTATGATGATGGGATACAGATCAAGTGAAAGTATCCCAAGGTGGACACTGGAACCACATGAACAATAAACCAAATGATGCAATATTGAAGTATAAACCAAACTAGACCATAAAATAAAGATTTTAGAATGATACTCATATAATTTAATGATTAATAAGATTTAAAAATGGAAGAGAATAGAGAAATCTCCCTTGATTGTACAGATGTCCCTCTCATAGGATAGAATGAAGCTCTCTAACCCTTAAGTTCACTTAGTGACCACCTCCCAAAGAATGCAGTATACGAAGAATGGGGAGGGGACACAACTTTAGGATGAGGAAACCTGGCAAACAACAACTCTGCTGAGTCTCCAAGGTTAATGTTCTCAGTGTCAAATCAAATCATTGATGTGGTTTCACTGTATATACTTTTAACTGTATGTGATGAGGTGAATCTTCTGTGCCCTTCTCTCTAAATTTCTATTTCCAGTCTAGTTATGAAGAAAAAGCCTTCACATAAACTCAAATTTAGGGATATTTTACAAAACACCTTCACAGAAAAAGAAAAATCTCCTCAAAATTATCAGTAATTCAAACCTTAAAAAGTCTGAGAAACACATTATAGAGGCCCCTAAGGAATTGTGATGGCTTCCTGAATGGGACTCTGGACAAAGGACGTTAGGTCAAAACTAAAAAGATATGAGTACACATGGATTTTAGTAAAACAATATATCAGCATTGGTTTATTGGTTGGGGATTAGTAAGTTATTCACAACAGGGATATGATGCAGAAGGTCATCTATTTCAGGAAAAAATATATAATGAAATCTAAAATGGTAACCCTAAACTACTCTAAATTCTAAGATAATTTTTAAAAAAGTTATAATGACATAAACATTAAACTTTTAGCCTATTTTCTTATATTTCAAAGCAGATGCTTACTTTTAGGATCCTTCATTTTAAAGTGAAGTCCATGCATCATGAATCTATAGGGAATTGAAGGCAACACATTCTTAGTATAATGATTCTTAACTCTGGGTAGCTTTGCACCTCTGAGTACATTAGCATTTTGTCTAAGTAGCTGAGATCACACTGTTAAATGTCAACTGTGTTAGTCTATTTCCAGCTGTGTCACTACCCAGCTGTGGCATCTCAGACAAATTACTTCACTCACATTCGTCAGCCTTTTGCTCTGGCCACATACATGCTGAGAGCCAAGGATATCTGGTAATGGTAATGTTTATTATTTTCAATGGCTAATATCTATCCGATTTCATTATTAATTTTAATTATTAAGGTTCAAATTGAATTAAACTTCTGAGTACAAAATATAGTTGATTTATTATCAACAAATCAAAGATTCAAATATTTTCTATAGTCTTGAACATTGAAATACTTTTAGAACCAAGCAGCATTTCAGTGAATCATAGATTGATGAGAACACACCCACATCCACTTGCCAAGTAGACTTAAGTAAATTAGTTGAGGATCAGAGAGCCCAAAGGATATGATGTCTGTGGTGGCTGAGGCAGAGCATGCAGGCTTTTCCCTGGTAGGGAGGGAAAGGTCAATTTTTGATGCCATGAAGCTGTGTGTGACATTCTTTCCATGAGAATGAACCACAGAAAATTAAAGAGGCCAAATCAAAGATTTACATGCTACAGGCCTTTCATGGCATACATCCAAGTCCAGACAAACTTAACATTAGCACTCATGGTGAGCTACAAATTATTTCTTCATGAAACAAATTTGGCATCTACCAGTTGAACCAGTCCAATGTTCAAGTGGATTTTCTATTAAGAGTGAAGTTGATAATAAATGAGTGAACAAGGGAATGCAGTTATTTAAGAGAATGATATGACCTATAAAAAACAACAGGAATAAGATAGAGGGAAATAGGATATTGGCTTCATCTCTCGAATCTGATTTAATACATTTGTGTTTGAAACTACGGACAATGAGAATGGATATATTCCTCCAATAGCTACAAATAACAGAATTAATGAAAAATGTAATTTTATATAAACATGTATGTACTTGTTGTGTCTGTCTCTTCCCTTAATATTATATTTATGAATTTCAATCAGGTGTAGATTGATCTTTTTTGGCTGTATAGACTCAATCATTATATGAATATATCACAACTCCTTTAGCCAGTCTACAGTTGACAATGATTTGTGTAGATTCCAGTCTGATGCTATGTCAAATGACCCCCCCCAGGAGCTATAAAAATAAATTTATGTTTCTTTAAGCCCACTGAATGTGTGGCAATTTATCACATCAGCCCTAGGAAACTATCACTTTGATACTCCTGTCAGCATCATGTTTCTCGGTGGACACACACACATAAGGGGAACTGAGTCATTGGGGCATGGATGATCATTAAGGCCAAACATTTTTATAAGATGATTTGCCTTAATTTAAAATTTCACTAAGAGTATAAGAGAGATCATGTTCTCCATAGTCTTAGCAAAAGTTTGTAATGTACATCTTCCTGGTGGGTGTGCTGTGATAATGCATAAGAACCTATCTACCCTGTTACACAAGACAAACAATGTATTTAACTTTTATTGATTTCTCTGTGTGTCTTCTAGTCAGTCATCAGTCTTGGTTCTTCAACTTAGGTCCACTGGCCCATGGAGTCTGCCTTTATTTTGTTAGTTTAAATTGTAGTGGATTTAGTGACAACCCCCTCCCTTAAAGATATATATATATATATATATATATATATATATATATATATATGTCCTAATTCCCAGAACCTATGAATATTTTATTTAGAAAAGGGTTCTTTCAGTTGTTATTACATATCCTGTGATTTAAAAAATCATCCTTGGATTACGCAGAGAAAATCTAAGTCCAATGACAAGTGTCCTTGGGCAACACACAGAACAGTGTACCCACAAGACAGAGATGCTAGGGAGCACCAAGGAGCTGGGATCAGGAAGGAGAGGAATCTCCAAGAACCTTCGGGGGGAGCATGACTCTGTTTGCACTTCAATTTTAGATTGTCCAAGCATCAGAACACTTAAGTCAACTTTTTTGTTTGATGCCACCAAATGTGTGGTAATTTGTTACAACAACCACACACAAAAATCCTGTGAGATAAACAATTTACACTATCTAAAACCAACGCAATGCAGTAATCATTAGCCCACTTTAAAATATGACCAAAGATCACATCGGATGTATAAAATAAATACAAACTGAATTGTGTAGTGCCTGTTGAAAGAAAGAAATGCTGAGTGTCAATTTAGTAGCTTGGTATAAATAACATTTTGGACACAGCGGGTTCAGTAAAATATAGTATTAAAATTAATTTCACCTGTATCATTTTATAATCGTTTTGAAACATGGCTCCTTGACAAAAAGAAAGGTCTGCATGTGGCTCACAGGAGAGTTCTGTGAGGTCATGCTGCATAACCCAGCAGTGCAGTGCAGAGCTGTCGGCTCATCTGAACTCCGACCCTCAGTCTCCATTCCCACAGTAATGAATGAAGTCTTTGATCACACTGCTGCCTTCAAACCCTGTAGCATGGTGGGAGATATCAACTCAGAGATCCGGCTTGCCATTTCTCTAGTTAAGGTATCTGAAATGATATCGAAGAGCCTGTTACCAAAAGAACACGCGGATATTTTTGTGTGTCACACCAGACACATTTTTCCCCTGATCTTGTCAGGTAGAAAGAAAGTGTCCTCATCAAGGAATTTGATAACTTTAAGTAGGAAAACTACTCCTCAGCTTCCCCAGGAATTGATGCTAGCAAACAAACACATTGTAATGTGTATTAGTCAGCCACTACTGTTGTAACTCTGCATAACAAAATCCCCCTAAATAAGGTTGTTTATGATACAGACATGTACTTTCTCATCAAAGATTATGCTGTTATATCAGCTATGTTATGTTGAATTATTCAGTGTTCTGGCTGAGTTGGGCTCAGATTTTCAAGCCAGGCCTCGGTGGTTTCTTTGAACCCTTACCTACCAGATGCTGCTGTTTCCACAGCAATGCCAAGAAATCTAAAAGTCCTGCAAATTTCTCTTTCCCATTAAGCCTCTGCCTCAACTCGGGCACCCCTTTGCTTCCACCATATTACATTGTCCAAAGTCAGTTATACAGGCAAACCCTAAATCATCAGGCCTGGGGTTCATGTTACATCTGTGTGGCCCCATGGTGCTGTTCCAATGTGAGGAAGTGAAAAATTGGGACGAATAATCTCATTGGCTGTGCAATAAAACTCAGTTTTTGTCGTCTGACAAGATTTCATTTCAATCGAAGATCAACATTAGTTGACTGTGTGATCTAATTCTGTAGTGGAAGAGCTGGAAGTCAGAGATGGGCAAACATCCAGGCCTGCCTTATGGGATTTTAATGTCTAATTGATAACACAGCCCTGCTGTTTGTCTCCTGTGCTTCCTCGGTGGTTAAGTGGAGATAATAACATTGCCTGGTTTGTGAGTATCATGGAGATTTCGGAGGTAACACAGATAAAAGGTGATCCATGAAGAATCGAGGAGATTAGAACTGTTGTCTGTACTTGCATTTTAACCTTGTTTTTTTAACCAAATAAATGTGTCTGTGTTTATATGTATTTTTAAAACAGCATGGAGGGAGGGAACAGATCAGTGTGTCAACATTTCCTATATTTGAGTTTTGGCATCATGAAATATTTTTTCTTATTATGAATTTCAATACTTTGTAAATTTCTGCAGTGATTATATTGATTAAGGAACACCTAATATACATTTCAAAGATAATTCACCCAGTGAATTGGATCCTATTAAAGACATCCAACTTCAGTGTGTATTTTGTTTGCTAGGACCTTATCCACATTCTGAAGTAATTACACTTACATTAAAGTCCATTGCATAGGTACAAACTTAGAAGGCTTGAGACTTTTTTATTATTAATAGTCATTTGAAAATTTGCTTTAATAATGGACACAACTTTTATATTATTATGTATCTTTAAATTCTGTAAACAATAGTCAATAATTATTTCCATTTTTTTTCCTGCCTTACCATATTGTTGTTTAAAATTAGCATCTTACTTCATTTCCTCTCATTGACAAGGATAGGATTTGTTGCCACAATAAACTGTCCTGACTCAGAGGATCTTTTGGGTTTATTTAAATTCTTAAATTCTTTCTTAACAACATGAGCATAGAACAATGAGCAGTGGAGAATTTTTTTTTATTAGTGTAGATAAATAAATGTATTTTAAAATCTGAGTTTTATAATTTGTTGCTCGTGGCTTATCAAACATTTGAAATAAGCTGAAGTTTCTGTTGATTTTTTTTTTTTTACAGATTTTGGAGTCACCACTTTCAGAGTGGATTTCAGGTTATTTTGCTAAATACAAAAGGACTAAAAGGCATCCACCCCAAGTGTCTGACTGCTAAGATAACTCCTGACAGCTCAGTTCTACAACCTTGTTTATTTTCAGTATCAGAAAATATCTGATACAGTTTAAACCTTCTGTTTTTTTTTTTTTTTACCCTGTCTTGAATTAAATTTTTAAGCTCAAGACAAGAATGATTCAACTGGCAACATCCTGTCACCTTCCAGAAACAAAGTGTTGACTTCTGGGTATTCTGCCACCAACTATAATTTTCTCTTTTTGTTGGTAGAACAAAGTAGAAAAGTTAAGTAGAAAAGTTGTATGGATATACCATG
The DNA here is from genome assembly GCA_004024765.1 of Zapus hudsonius. NCBI lineage: Eukaryota > Metazoa > Chordata > Mammalia > Rodentia > Dipodidae > Zapus > Zapus hudsonius. The sequence goes on along the minus strand of PVHP010001959.1, from coordinate 14,985 downwards.
TTTTGATATCATCATTTTCCTCCTCCCTACTGAGGGCCCTCTTACTGGGATTGATGCTATTTATCATGTAGTTGGGGGGTATGAATTGTGGATGGGGAATGCCTCTGGATATTCCCTCCCACCCTAGCTCTTACATTCTTTCCACCCCCTCTTCTGCAAAATTACCTGAGGCTTGGTGAGTGTGCTTTAACTATAGTGTTGACCTTTTAGCAGCTTTTGGATTTCTGCTTTGCTGTGTTTTGAGTATCCTCAGTGTCTGTCTCCATCACCCTGGTACATGTTGTCAGGTTCGCCATGGAAGTATCGCTCCTGCTCATCTCGCCAATTCCTCTGTGGTTTCATCTGGTCCCTAGCTGATGTGTATGGGTGGTTCATCTCCTGCTAGGGAGTCAGCTATCTATTCCTGTCTTATTGATAGATTTTGGTTGTCCTTGGTTCTTGCTGTTTTCTGAAAAAGGGAAAACAATTCTCTAACTGAGAAGTTAGGCTAAAGGGGATAAGCATGGTTAATTTAATAGTTGTAACCTCACTTTGGAGAAAGACTTGTGGGATCTTCTCCTTGGAGTTTGTAATCTTGGTCTCTATAAGATTCTGACTTGGTTCCAGTTCCTGCTATGGGTTCCTTTTCACTGAGTAGATCTCTTTGCTAACCATAGTATCATTGGTTACCTTCCTAGGCCATGTGCCACTATTGCATAGTCGTATACCTCATGTCAGGCTGGTTGCTTTTGTATAGCAGTGTCCCCGGCTGATTCACAACAGTTTTGGCATTTTTCCCCAGCAGCACATGTGGTACTTTCCAGCACTATAAGGGCTAACCAACTGGGAACTGGCTTTCTTTTAGATTCAGCAAGATCTCTCCATGTTCTGTGTCTTCAGAAATAGGGCCTTGCCTATTACCTCAGTTGGGTAATCAAGTGCTTTGACAGAAGCCTGTCTTATTTTTGGGACCTTGTAGGTATCTCTGATCAACAGCTCAATATGGGTTGTAACCAATTTCTAGTAATAGGAGTTATAAGCCAGAGGCAAAAGTTATAGGGCTAGGCTTCATCCCATCCACTCCAGGGCCCTTCTTACCAGATGTTCCCTCCATGCTCCTATTGAGGGTTATATCTTTCAGTCTGCTATCCAGGAGGAAAGTTTCTTACCAATTTATTTCGGATTTGGATTCGTGTATACACCCTTCCCAATTCTCTTCCCCCAAACCCTTCCATCCCTCAGATCTGTCCCTTGAGTTGCTTGTCAGTTATGCCTGCAACTCGAGCTATTCCAGTTTAGGAACTACAGATAAGGGAGAACATGCAGTGTTTGTCTTTCTGTGCTTGTATGAGTTTGCTTTTTTGTTGTTGTTGTTCTTATTTTTATCTTTTTCAGGAGTCTCCATATTGGTTTCCGTAGTGGCTATAAAAGTTCAGACTCCCACCAGAAGTGAATGAGGGCTCCTCTTTCCCCATAGCCTCACCAGCATTTATTATCATCTGATTTTTTAATGATCGCCATCCTTTCTGGAGTAAGGTGGAAGCTCATAGTTGTTTTAATTTGCATTTCCCTGAGCTCAACCAGTAGGCTCTCAAGAAGCTAAGAAGCTTTTTTGTACAGACAAACATATATAAACAGGGCCAGCAGACTACCCAAAGAATGTGGGAAAATCTTCACCAGGTATACCACTGATAGAGGCCTAATATCTAGAATTCACAAAGAACTCAAAAAACTAAGCAATGAAAAGTCAAGCAATCCACTCAAAAATGGGACATAAAACTGAATAGGAAATTCTCAAGGAAGAAATACAAATTGCTAATATTTATATAAGAAAGTGTTCAACTGTAATTTTCTAAACTGAATTGCATTTAATTACAATCAAAAAATTCATATTATGTTTGATCTTTCAGCATATATTTGTTTTGTTTTTCACAGACTGTTATGCTAAAATTAATCCTAACCTTACATTTTTAAGGTATTTTCAGCTGTTAGAATGATAAATGACTATCATTAAGTAAAAAGTATCCTTTTCAGGAAAAGTAAATTGGGAAAAAATGAGCCAAAACATACATCCTGTTTTTCATTAGAAGATTCTTTTTTTTTCTCAGTCTTGATATTAAGAGATAAATGTCTACATATTTTTATTTTGGTTACTAAAATCAAAGATGACTGCTGTACATTCAGTCAAAGAGAACATTTCAGCCATTCCGTATTTGATATATTTTCCCAACCATATATGAATTAATATCTATAATTATTCAAATCTGCAAAAATCAACTAGAAATAAATTATTATGAAAAGCACAGTGTTTTGATATCCTATGAACTTTCATCCTACTATTTAAGAAGGAATATATATCCACAGTATGTCTTGAATCACTCAGAAAAAATGTTCTGCAATATGAGATTTTTGGAAAGGTATGGGGAATGGGAAGTGTAAGAAAAAAATATAAATCACAAATCAAAGAGAAGTAAAATCTTATCTGAGAACATTGCTCAGAGTTAAACTGTATACTGCAGGACATGGTCTGTGTCTGTGTGTTCCAGCTTGGAAGCTGCTAGCCACAAGTTGCTATTGAGCCCCAGATACATGACCAGTGTGACCCAGGACCTGAGCTCCTAGCTTTACACATGGCTGCCCCTGTGTTCTCAGCCTCAAATCTTGAAGTGTAGCCTTGCATCATCAGGAGTTTATTAGAAATGTAGAACCTTGGCTCTTGACCAAACCTACTGACTCAATATATATGCATTTTAAGAAGTCCTCCAGGCAAGTGGATGTTCCTGAAGGTTGGAGAGACACTGCCCTCCAGCAGTTTTCAGAACTAACTAATCATCCCTCAGAAACACTGGGAATTCTCTATTTTTATCGTGGGTGAGTTAATATTAGCAATGTGCTCATTTTAGCCACTGTAGTGTATTTGATAAAGTAGAAGTAAGTTGTAGAGTATTTTCATGCTCACTTAAAATCAATTTTGAATGTGAGCCCAACTTACTCTGTTGAATGGTTTGTTGATTCCTTTATTGAAAATCAAATAGACAGTGCTTGTATGCTAAGTGTGGATGTCTGAGGTTTGTGGGATATCTCCAGGAGAATTTGAAAACATGCTTTATCTCTCCCTAATGAATGAAAAAGGAAGGAAATATTAGATTCCTGGGTTCATGCTTGGTACCACATTTTTTAAAGTTTGTATAGATTTTGAAAACAAGAAAATGTTTTGAAAGATAGAAACAAAAAAAAAATGACATTACAGAATGGTACGTTGCATTTGACCCTTTACAGTATGTGTTAATTTGAAATCTTCTGAGAGCTCACCCCATGAATACATTATTTGGAAGTGATCCCAGGGACCACAGTGAGTGGGGAGAATGCTGCGGAGACGGGAGGGAGATCAATAGAAAGAACACTGATGGATGAACCAGTGAAAAGAGATAGAGATCAGATTGCATGAAAGCTGCCCTCCCTCTAGAGCTTCAGGGATCCTTAATATGATGAGGATGCCGTGGGGCAACAACTGGGCCTTCTCATGGTCCCCAGTTTCTCATTGAAGTTTCTTATGCAATGGGGTTCTCCCCACACACAATGTGCATCATAAACATATCAGAGCAAAGAAACAGGACATTAAGAATCTGGTCAGTTAGTTATTTGGCTTAGATAGATGATTCTAGCAAAAGGGGACAGCAGAGGCACAAGACTCAAAATCACAAAGGTTACTCCCTGCTCTGGGAAGAGCATTTCTCTACATCCTTGTTTACTCCTGCCTTGTATTTCTTTTATCTTTCTCTAACATGTTCTTTCTCTCTTGCATCTTTCATTTAGGTTACACTAAAATTACTCTGTAGGGTAAGGGATCTTTAAAACCAGATTTGTTTCCATGTTGTGAATAGCTTCTTCTAACTTCATAGTATTGTGAAAACTTGAATGGAACTTTTAAAATGAAAGTAATGAGACTATGTTGTCCAGTAAATGATTATTTTTGCTTTTAAATGCATTTATATGTGCTTATCTCAGACATGATTGTAAGCAACCTACAAACACATTTAGGAACAGTGGTATCTGGTCTAGAATTTATAGAAAATGTCTTTTAGATGCTAAAATATGTTAGTTATAGATGTTCCCATTGTCTTTCATGTAGAAACAAAATTTAAAAGGGTCTACCAAAAAATTGAAAAGATAAGATCGTGCAAATTTTGGAAGGTACAAAGATATACTCACTGGTTCTAAATAACCTAGTGTCATTTTGAGAAGTTATGTATATATCTGTATCTATTTACACATATATATTCCATCTATATCTATTTCCATATATGTATGCATGTATATTCCAAGTCAAACAAAAGAAGAGACTGAGGGAAAACATATTGCAGAGACCTTTAAGGAGATTCTGCAAACATTCAGAAGGATGTATGAGTGAGACCAGATAGTGTTCAGCAAGGTTAGCCATGATTTATTTGGAAATGGAACCATTTGACCAAGTTTTGAAGCATCCATTCTATGTACAGAAACTTTCAGGGGAGTTGCGCACACAGAGCTGCTGTGAAAGTGGTGGTTTTAGGAGACCACATCAAGTAGCCTGATTGAAGACTGTTTGGCAAATAAGAGAAGATACAGTTACAAATGCCAGGGGAAAATGTGAATGTCACACCCAAGGGATTTGAGGGAAATAGCCCTTGGTAGTTCCTCTCAGAGATGAACACACAACACTTAATGGTAGGGATCATTAGGAAAGTTGACAGAATGTGTTGCACAAATTGAGATAGGTCAATTATAGGGACTAGCCTCATAATATAACCAAGAGATTTCACCAGCACTGGACAAGGCATATTGTACAATAACCTCTATTGTTATAAGTGGAGGTAATTCACTCTAGAGTAATGACTAATTTAGTAAATAAGTAAAGGGTATAATTGTTTATTATTTAGGATTACATACTGTACATGGTAGAATGTGCTATACTTTTATACACCTGGTAGAACAATAGGTTTGTTTATACCAGCATCACCACAAGCATGTATGTGAGCATTGTGCTGTGACATTGTGATAGCTGTAATCCCATTGGTATATGGGACTTTCACAGCTCCCTTATAATCCACTGACCCAAACATCACACAGAGCATGACTAAATGAAGAACTGAGCTTAGCATTAGGACACCACTGACCCAAATAGCTCTCTTCTTTTCAATTCTATATGAAATGAAATCAGTGTGATTAAATCTTTATCAGTGATTCCTTCTGTTTATTTGAATTTATTGATCACCTTGTATGAAGAGCCTAACCCAATGATAAACAACTGGATTCACTTCAGTGCAGTAAGTCATAATATCAGTCCATATGAAATAATATACAGTTTAATTCTAACTCGATTATTTAATTGTGATTTAGTCCCTGTCATCTATTCTCAATGGAGTCCCATATACTTTGTAAGGAGACAGAATGAGCAGAAATCTTAAGGGAGAAAAATCCAATGGATCAAGTTCTAGAAGCCTATCTGAATTAATAATAGTAATTCAATATAGTGGAATGTCCTGATTCAGACTCAATGGATCTACAGGCCTGACTCTAGGAAAACTGCTTCTCAAGCATTTCACAGAGCAGGCTATTGATCGGGGTTGACCTGGATGGCTCTTCTGCAGCTCTAGCTAGACCTTCGACTTCAATTTGGAGAAGTTTAATACCTGGGATGTGTCATTGCCCAGTGAAAGACACCAGCATCTTCCTCCAGTCAACTGAGTGGCTAAAGTTAAGGATGGTGATGGTCAGACTCAGGGTTCAGCTGGTCCTCCTCTTCTTCTCTACACCCAGCTTTCTTTCTCATTTTCTGACCCTGACATGTAGTTAACTGAATCCCACTAGTAGATGCTGTAGGAACTCTCTTCCACAGACTTCCTTACGAGCTCTCCCAGATGTTTTCAGATGAAATAACGTGTAAGTGGCTCTGCTTTCCTGACCACACGCCAGCTGTGTTCTGTCCCTTAGTCCATCTCCTCACACCCATTAGTTTAAGTCACGTACAGCCATGCTTGACTGTCGTTGGAATGTGTGGATCTGCTCGAAATAGACCTCAGAAATGAGCACATTGATTTAGTCCCTTTTACTGTTACAACATACCTGAAGGCAGGGAATTTTCAAAGAATAGTTTACTTGGCCCATGTTTCTGGAGGCTGGGAAGCCTCTCTCTATATCGAATGTGGCAGTGGACATCACTTGGCAAGACAAAGAAAACCTGTTTCACATGACTCTCTTCCTCTCTTATAAAGCTACAAATGCCACCATTGGGCCTTACCTCCAAGGCCTCAACAACCCTGACTACCTCCCAAATGCCCAACCTCCAAATCCATTGACATGAATTGAGGACTAGGTTTTAGCACACGTTTATACCAAAGAAGCAATAACATAATCTCATTTTACTGAAATTTTCTGGGTCCTTTATCTGCTGTGGAGTACTTTCCAAGAAGTTTCTCTGGATCTTTACTTTTCTTTCAATTCTTTATTTACTATAAATGATTTCCATTGCCTTGTTATTTATCAAAGATGATCATTGTGGGGGGTCAGGTGATAGATCTGTGGGTGAAGTCCTTGTCATGCAAGTAAGATCCTGAGTTCAAATCTTCAGCACCCATATAAAGATGTCTGGGCACGAAGGTGTGTTGATGGAGTGTGCTTGTAATTTCAGTGCTTGGGAGGCAGAGACAGAGAATCCCTGAGGCTCACCGGATAGCTAGTCTAGCCAAACTAGTAATGTCTAGATTCAGCAAGAGACCCTGTCTCAAAAATTAAGGTAGAAAGTGATAGAAAAAGACATTCTGCATCTATCTCTGCCTTTCAGATGCACATACACACATAGTCAATCACATAAATGCACACACACATACATACATGCACATACCACATACACATGCAAGAAATCACTTGGATTTTTAAAAAGTGTGTTATAATGGAAATGATCAAATGTTTTGTAATTTTATAATGGGACAGCCATTCTGTGTGTGATTTCTTATATAATCATAGTGTGATTTTTGTACAACACTGAGCATTCCAAAGGGCTGGGTTGGCTCTAAAACACTGATGACTGTTTGATCTCATCAACCTGCAGAGAGACAATGGTTCCTTTGGGTGAAATGCTGCCTCTTCTGGTCTCATGTTTCACCATTTGTTTACACAGAGGAGAGAGGCGACAGCTGAGATTTCTTAGAGTCCCATGAGAACCATTTTTAAAACTCACTCTATAGAAAATATTTTTTATGCTGTCACCAAAACTCATTAATGTAATTTTCACATAATTATTACAGCTAATGATTATGTAAGCATCCTTTATCATGTGGAAAATAAATGATGTTAAATTAAAATATGATTTAGTCATTTAAAGTTGAAGTTAAGCTGTCTTTGGTGTATAAAATTAAACATGTAACTTCATCCAGTGCTTAGATGCTTTAATACATTTATGACATCTATCTTTGGGAATAGCCTTTTCATTTTTTAATGGAGTCTGCTTATATGGTCAAAAATGTGCCTTTAGTCTCAGGCTTAGGAGAGTGTTTAGTCAATAAAAGTTGTCTGAAAAATATTCACAACAATCATGGTGATTTATTTGGAGATAATGGTACAAAATTGAACCGGTTCTTTTTCCAAATTGTATTTAAATGTTGCTGCATCTGCCTAACTCTTGTGGGGTTTTTTTTTTGAGGTTTCTAGTTTTGTTATCTTAATCCTATGGCAGGGCTCTGGTTGCCCTTTATTTGTGTGCCTCAAAAATCTGTAGGAGAAGCCATTTTAAAAAGAATTTATTGCAAAGGTATCTGCATGTTAGAAATATGCCTGTCAATGTTACATTATTATATAAGGTCACAGCATTGAGTCTGATTTCTGGTCCTTGGCAGCTCCAAAGATGCTTCTGAGACATACTGTCATACCCTTTTATAACAGAGCAAGAACCCAATTTTCTTACCTTTAATGTGAAGCTCCTCAGTTAGCTATGAGAGAAGAGCCAAATGGTGCAGAGAGGTTCCCAGTTATCTTTGTTGCTGTAAGGTGCCTGATCCTGCCCTCTATTTTGCAAGAGACAATGCTTAAGTTTTAATTTTTAAATACTACATGAGCCACCAGGCTTATTCATGAATGAGTAGAACTGTAACACACACACACACACACACACACACACACACACATATATATATGAGAATCTACTGAATAGCTATCATGGTATTTTGTTAATGTTATCTTTTTCAATAAATTAAATTAAATTAAATTTTCAAAGACACTGGGTATGTTCTTTAGGTCAATGCATTTATGTAGGTATACCAGAATGTCATAGCTTGATGCATGGTCAGACAGGAGAAATTCCAGATGTATCTGGGAGAGTATGACCCATGTCAGAAAGAGGGAAAAATTCCCTTGCTGCTGAGAATGTCTTAGGCTCCTGGAAGTGCCTAGTTTTAAAGTCTTGTTCTGTTTTTGGAAGTCAGATAGAATAGACCAGGTTGACAGACCGGAAAGAAATTTTAAAACTTTTCTGTCAGAAACATATAGTGTTCCTAGCAAGAGACCTAGTGAGAGAAAAATGAAGCTAAGAGAAGACACGGGCTCAGTTTCCCAGGCAGCCAGCAAGAGTGAAAACCCTGCTCTTATGCAGAGACAGGGAATCATTGGCCCTATAACGATTTCTGAAGCTCACACAGGTAATTGGTTACCAGCTTTTCTATTTACACATGTCTGCTTGTCTCCGGGAATGCATTGCCAAGAGTATGCACATTCAGTCTTCTTGCTCTGAAAGTTTATATGACTTGTTATTTCAGAAGAAACAAAACCAAAGCAAGAATAAGGAGTAACAATATAAGAAGTTTTGCTTTTTTTCTTTCCCAGTGCTAGAAATTGAGCCATTTCTTTGAATAGGCTAGAAATTCTATGCTGCTCTCTAATCCTTGCTTTGTTCTGTATTAAAAATGATAAAATCCCTTTGGGAGCCCCTTTCCAAATTTCAGAAATTTAGGGTGGACATGCACTTTTGAGTTCCCATCAGTTTATTGGAGGGGTATGCAATCCATCAAATCCTCTAAAGAAAAATCCAAGATTCAATATAACTTTGGGAAATCTTCTATACCATAATGCATTCTTGGAAAGTGACTATTTCTATTAACATTTTAATGACTCTAGAAATTCCTACGTTAAAAACACATCATTTAAGTTTAGGACACTGATTAAACATTTTTACTTGAAATCCCATTCATGCTCTAATTCCTTTCTGTTGCCATGATGGTTAATTTCAGCTATCAACTTGGTTGGATTAGTGAGGTACACCTGTTGGTGGATCTGTGACGGTGTTTCCAGAGAGGTTTGATGTGGATGACACTGTCCTAGGGGCTGAGTACTGGCATCCCTCCCTTTCCTCTGCTTCCTGTTCTGCACAGATCCAAACAAGCAGCTTCATGTTTCTTTCACCACAGCAAGCGTCACTCTGGACTTCATGCCTCCCCTGCTTTGATGGATTGTACCCTTAAATCTTGAGCCAAAATAAAGCATTTCTCCCCTAAGTTGCTTCTTGTAGGGTATTTGGTCTCAGCAAAGAGAAGAGTAATATAGTTCTTGAAAATGTTTATTCCAAATCTTAATTTTTCCCCTAGTACCTTCCTGCTCCAGCAATATCAGCATCATCTAGGGATTCTTAGAAACATGTCTCAGGCCCAACCCAAAGCCTGTCAAATAAAAATCCACATTTTAACAAGATTCTCAGAGAATTTGTATTCAGGTTAAATTTTGAGAATCATGGCTCAAGTATTTATTCTGATTTACCATGTTCATATCCATAAAGTTAAGGTCCTCCCAAGGAGCTGTTCATGCACAGCATTTTAATGGGAATGGCAGTCAAGGTGCACCTGCACACATCCCATTGCTGTGTGCTGCCTGCCTAGTGTCCATGGTGAAGAGGCTTGTCTTTTGGCAGTTAGGCAAATGGACTTACTCCATTTGTTTAGTGAGTGATGAGTGACAATACTCTATATTATAAATCACAAGCAAGCAAATTCATCTGCACCTTTCTGAGGCACAGTGTCAGCTGGTGAGGTGTGTAGAGGGAGGTGTACTTAGGGAAATCAGAGCATGAATGACACTTAGAGAAAATTTGCATAGACAGAAATAGGACAAAGAAGTCCAAAATTGCAGCTAGCTGTTGAAAGTGTGATTGATATTACTTTCAAATGTGATTATTGGATTGCTTTGACAAGGGAGAGATTTATGAGAAATCAAAACATTGCTCATGATTCCAAAGGCATGCAGAAATATCTCGGTCAGAAGCCAGTATGTTGTGTCCAAGTGGTGAAGAAAGTGTATAAGAGACCTTCTCTTTAGGATTATGAATGGTCTATAGTTTGATACGGTGGTCATGTATATACTTATTTTCAAATTCAGTGACTTGTCCACTTAAAATCTATATATCATATTGTATGCTAATGATCAATCTATCAGTAAAAGGAAAACATTTGTCTGGTTGAATTTGAGGAGAGCTGACATCACATGCAACAGTATAAGATGGCAAGGATGCTTTGAAGGAAATACCTGTTGGAAATGCACTTTGCTTGGTATATGGAGATGATTTATTGTGGAAACCAGCTATCACATGAGCTGATTACATAGATTTCATGGGCATTGATGTTAACAATGCAAGTCTCCATAGAAGTCCTATAACAGTATACCTAGGGTATGGGACCATAAGCTCAGGATACAGACTTTCTAGGTTCAAATCTGGTGCTGGTCACCAGTGTTCCAGGACATGGGATTTACCCTTTGTGTGTCTTCATTTTCTTTTGTGTTTTTAAACTTTGCATTGACAACTTTCATAAGTATTGACAATAAACTATAATAATTCCCTCCAGCCACCCTCCAAAATCCACCCGCTACAGAATCCCTTTTTTCCAATTAGTCTCTCTTCTATGTTGATGACATAATTTTTCTTTCTATTATGAAGGTCTACTGTAGATAGTGCCAGGGACTATGGGGTCATGAATGTCAAGCCCATTTTGTATCTGGATGATTGCACTGCAAGCAGACCTACCCTTCTATTGGCTCTTATATTCTTTCCACTACATCTTCCACAATGTACCCTGAGCCTTGCAGGGTATGATAGAGATGTCTCAGTGTTGAATATCCCCCAGTCACTTCTCAGCACTATGGTGACTTTTGAGTCACCCCAGTGGTCACCACCATCTAAAAAGAGAAACTTCTCTAACCAAAAGTGAGAGCAGCATTAACATATGGCCATAAACATAAGTGTTCACATGGAAGTTTGATGAGAAAACAGTAATTGTTATTCCTCTGGGGCATATGACCTCCCAACCCTAAGGTTTCACTAGTTTTCAGCACCAGGCAGGAATACCATTCCATGAAACAGGTCTCCAGTCCAATCAGAGAGCAGTTGGTTTCCCCATAACTGACATGCCATTATTGCACCAGTTGGTGCATTTGGCCTGGCTGGCCAGCCTTAAGGCTTGCAGGTTTCACTGCAGGTTGACGCTCTTGGAGGCTTTCCTCTCCCAACAGGCTACAGAGCTCTTCCCAGGGTTCTGACAGCTGGTCAACAGGGATGAGGTTTCCAGCTCAGCTCCTGCTTGATTTCCCAGGGCCCCACAGCCCAAGCAAGTGAAGTCTTCAGCAAAAGGGTCTTACCATCTAGTTCTGGTGGGCAACTAAGAGCCTTGGCATGGTCTTTAATGCTCCTGGGGGCACCAGAAGCCTTCCTGGCCAGCCTTTGACTGGCAGGTATCCTACTCCTGACACTGAATTTTTTCTAAGACAATCTATGGCTTCTGTGTCCACCCTTATCCACCTCTTAGGTGTATCTTCATTTTCTGATCTCTAAAATGTCAGTAGACAAAACATATCTTCACAGCAAATTTTGAAGATTCAGTGAACTAATGTCTATAGAGAATGTGTAAAACACTTTACCAACTTTTTGTGTTGCTGTGAAAACATTCTGACCAAAGCAACCTAAAGAAGGAAGGGTTTATTTTGTCTGACAGAAACAAGGATAAAGTCCTGATCATCTGGAGCCTACCCATTACCCACTATTAATGTGCTCATCAGATAAGGAGCGTGACAACAATAAACTAGATACAGCAACAATAATTTTAGCTAGTTTGGTTTCCTTAAAAGCAGGTATCAATATTTTAGAGAAATTGTCATTTGGCATATTACTGCATTTTTGAATTATTTCAATAAATTCATAAATAATCATTTGCATTCTATTGTCAGTTTTCTGTCCATATATTTATGAGTTGTAATACTTAAGAAGCTGATCTATTTTATTAATCACTGTATTCCTGAAGTACTAGGAAAGTGATGTGAATGACCCATAGCAGATGAATAGTAACACATTGCATGCATAAAAAAATGAATGGCATTTAAATAAATTCTGTTCTCCAAGAACTAAGCCTCATGAATGTAATCTCATTTTCTTAAAGGCATGTCTATCATGCACACTGAGTTTCAGGTGAATTTATTATGGAGGCTGAGGTATCTGCTTTGATGGAATCAAAGAATCCTTATGAGTATTGAGAAGGAGCCAATTAAAAAAACCTGAGCCATGAGATTTTCACAGTGAAAAGACTAACTTTGTAAATGCCCAAGATTCAAGTGATCAGATCTTGTCCTAGGAATGGAAGAAGGTTTGCACAGAAGTCTGCATTTAAGAAGTGTGGGGCACAGGCCTATAGTTGCAACAATCATGAGACAGTGGCAGGAGAATTTCATGGTTGAGAACAACATGGACTAAGTAAGTCTGAAGCCGTATGAGGTCACTGTGTCTCATCAAAACAGAGAAGCTTAGCTAAGACATTTATCCTGCTATTTAATTATGGTACATTTACTGTTTTCCCTTTAGGATAGTAAATCAGTTAAGATCAAGCAAATTATACTGTGTTTGGGATAGAAGCCAAATTACTAACAAAAGGTTTGACCTTCAAATTTGGCAACACTGTATTTCTATTAATCTCCACACCTGCCTTCATATTCCATGAGTCAGAGACCTAATGATACTCATCTGTGCATCTTTCAGAGCTTCCCAAAGTGGCTCTGGGAAGGGTACTTACTATGCACAGTATGTGTATAATCAAGCTATGTGAACTGGACTGTAAAGGAAGAACACACGCAGAGTCTGAGATCTGGAGTGAATGAAATGCTTTGGTTTTTCTAAGGCTTAACATACTAGGAGGACCCAGGCACCTGGGAGCTAGGTTCTGTCTCATGATGTGCACCTTACTGGCTCATGTGCACAAGTACACACAGTAATGATGAACACTGGATTTGCTTCATGTTCAGTAAATTATAAGATAAGCTACCCAGAGGAAAAGTGCACAACACTGCAGAGTATATTATGGGGAAAATTCACTTTTTAGTCATGGGACATGAATTCAAATGTTTATATCTAATCTACTAATTTGTAGTTGGAAGCCAACAGAGAGAGTTTGTGTAACTACACAGAATTTACTATCTTGTTGAAATTTAACTTTATGATTTTGATCAGGCTGCACTGTATTAGTTGGGGGAGCTTATTTCCACATTCACTAAGCTATTTACTAGATTTTAAAAAATTCTAGATCTAGTGACTGTATCTATGAAATAACTCCTCTATTTCCACAGGTTTTTTTTCCCTAATTTAAGATCCATTAGTCCTCTTAGCTGCCTTCTGCTTCCATAGTCTGAGTTGAGTAAAGATATTCTAGCATTAATGTCTCTCAACAAAATTATTAAGGATTTAGAAAACACTCCACCTCAATTCAGTAGTCTTCCCTTTGCCTTGAGGGACAGATGATGATGCCAAGCTCTATGGATCTGACTAAACCCTAGATATACACATCAGGTGCCTTTACTTTTTCCTTCAAAGAAAGCAAATTCTGGCTTCTCTTGCTTGCCCACATTTTTAGCTTGGATACTTTAAAGCCATTATTAGGTAAACTTTGAGCACAAGCATCGTGACACTGCTGCAGTTGAACTCAGTAACTAGCAAGCGACTAATGACAGGAGAGCATACAGTAGCAGGTACCACATGGGTACATGGGACAAAAGATAGCTCACTTCCCTACATTGAAAAGGTGGATTGAGACTATAAGAGTTTGTCATTCAACTCAGAATCAAATGCAATTTAAGATGTACAAGTTTTATCTTTGGAATCTTCCATTTCATATTTTTGGAATAAGATTGACTTAAGAGTATCTAAATGTGTGGAAAGTAGATCCTTGGATAAGAAGGTCTGCTGTGTGTAACCATGCTTGAACAGAAATAACCGAGTCATTTGCTATTTGAAGGTGATTCTTAAATATATGGGTGATTTATAAAGGCCACTTTGGATTCAGTAGGTCTGTGCTGGCCTTGAGATTTACATCTCTTACAAGGCTCCTGATGATGCCAACTGAATAGCACACGTCTAAAGGAAACACAGGAACTGTCAACAAACTCCTCCCTTCATCGTTATCATTACTATTACAACTGTTATCATCTTTCTTTCTTCCTCTTCTCCTCCACTTTCTTCCCTGCTTTTTCTCTTTCTCTTCTTCCCCCTATTCCACACCCTCCTCCTCATTCTGATAGGATCTCATGTAGCCCTGATATCTGACCTCAAACTAGCTATGATGTAGCAGAGGATAACCTTGAAATTTGGATCCTCTTGTCTTCACCTCCCAAGTACTGGGGTGGCAGGTGTTCACTGCACCTCTGGTTTATCACCTTCTTCTTTTTATGATTTATTTCATTTTAAATAAATGTTTTCCTCATGCTTAAAGCATAACTGCATACCCTTCACCTCTGAAATGGGTTAGTATGAAACCTCCAGACCATGAAGAAGTTCCTAGCTTTGATGGTCAAAGTGCAAAACAAACTGTAACACTTCAGCAATGTTGCCCATGGTCACTCTATTATACTGTCAGAAGCCATGGCCATGGTCATTGAGGCCTTAATTCTTTCCTCCTCTTTGCAGTGGGCTAGAGTGTTATGTCTATACTGCATTCAATTAAAAAAAAAAAAAAA